>CACKRE030003456.1:303088-325977 GCA_902602495.3 Ectocarpus sp. CCAP 1310/34
TCCCCCCCCCCCCCTCTCTCTCTCTGTCTCTCTCTCTGTCTTGTTTTTCGTGTGGTTTTCAAGCTAGTTCTGTTCTCAGACTGATCTTTTCGTGTGGTGGGAAGGTGGCAGCGCGGTTGGTGGAGCCGACGCTGTCGGTATTTTTTGGTTTCCGACGAAGAGTGGTGGTGATGGTCACCATTGGAGGTGATGTCGTTGTCGTTACTGCTGTTGTTGTCCGCGTCGTTGTTTCTTGTTCGGTTGTTTCTGTTATTGTTGTTCGATTGTTGCTGTTGCTGTTCTGTTGTCATCATGGTCTCCCGCTGTTTGTCGCTCCCGCCCTCACATCCGTCTTGTTGGCTACAAGTGTGTCGGACCAATATTTTGTGATCATTCTCCCCCGTTTTTTCTTACAAAGGTGCGGGTGGAGTCGGACTACACCGTGTACGGTGATGAGTGCAAGTTCGGGGGCGGCAAGGTGGGTTGCTGCTGCTGCTGCTGCTGCTGCTGCTGCTGCTACTGTTCTCGGTGTCACACATGCCCTGTGCCGCCTCTTTGTCCTGTTTGCTCCCTTACTCCCATGCCCTGGTGCGTAGTGCCTGGTGCTGGTACGTTACCCTTTGATTTTTTCTCTGGGCGGGTGTGGGAAGCGTCCTCCTTTAATTTTGTTTTTGTTTTATTTTGATCGGTTTCCGAGGGCTCGTTTCTCGAACGGTCGGTGCGATACCTGTTCTTTTCTTTCTATCATTTTGTTTTCTTTTCCCGAGTGGTTTGCACCCTATTTTTGTTTTGTTTCCCCGCGGCGGGTGTTGAGACCACGGGCTCCCCATTTTTTGTGGACTCTAGAGCTAATGTGAGAAACAACAACAACAACAAACAACTTGTCCTTTCCAACTTTCTGGAGTCCCTCGCATCCATATGCCGTAGCTATCCTAATCGTAGTTCAAGAGCAGACAAGGTAGTGAAGTTTTTTGTGGGTGGAAAATTGCAATTTGATCGGTATGTGTGTAGCTGTCAGTTGTGCATGAAAAAGTTTATTTTGAGCACTTCTTTGAACAGCGATTTGTTCTGCTGCGGTTGTGTAGGTGCTGAGGGAGGGGATGGGGCAGGCCACCGGCGTGGGGGCCGCGGAAGCCCTGGAGACCGTCATCACCAACGCTCTCGTACTGGACTACACAGGCATCTTCAAGGCAGACGTGGGCATGAAGGGTGGGCTCATCTCCGGCCTGGGCAAGGCCGGCAACCCCGACGTCATGGAGGTACATAGCTGTTCTCTGCATTTTGCGTGGACCCGGTAACCGTGACCCGTCGTGCAGATACCGCCACCCTTAAACCCTGAACTATTTCTTCTAGTGTGGGTGAAACCGGTGTCCATGATGTCACGGGGGCGCACTGCCCTAACCGTAGCAATTGTTTCCAGGCTTGGTGACACCGGCAACCATAACGTCATGGAGGTGCATACCACCATCATTTTGACATGTTGCACACATCAAATATCCGATGTTTCAGTGAAGTTCGCGTTATGTTGTATTGACTGCGGTGGAGCAAGGCAAGCTCGAAGAGAGGGAAATTAGCTTGCAGCAGCGGCGGTGAAGTGACCTATTCAAGTTTCGAAGACGGAAGCCGCAACGAGCAGTATGGGCAACAAAAAGTCATACTATGATTATGCGAGAATGGAGGCGTGGTAGTGTTTGTGGTCGCTGGCGTGATAGAGTTGCATGGGTCAGGCGTGACTTTAGACGTGTCTTCTTTTCTCAAGGAAATCTAGTCCGTTTACGGGAGCAACGTACTTCTATTATGCATGATTTCCTTCTACTAGCTGTTGCAGAAGTGTTTGTGTTGTCTGATCAAGCGATAGCAGAAACACATGAACGCACTTCGCCCCTCCCTCGGTCAAACCTATTTTCTCATCATCCCATCTGGGGTTCAGGGAGTTACCCCCGGCATGACAGTTGGGGTGAACACCGAGGTTATTGCCGGAGAAGGCTTGATCATTACCGCCGGAGGGATGGACGCCCACGTTCACTTCATCTGCCCTCAGATCTGCGACGAGGTGGGTGTCCCGATGTTATCGTTGCTGTTAGTGCTGGCGGACATTCGTAGCGCGTGGTGAAGGTGAGGTAAGCGAGTTTTTTTTGAACGTTGTGTTCAATGTTGCTTGCGTTTCTTCTTGTTGCGGGCAGGGTTTTCTTGGAAACGGTGGTGTGTGAGCCTAGACAACAGCCTAAGCCAAGTTTTGACACCCTTCGATCCTGCCAATTCTGACGTAGCTCGGAGGCGTGTGACTCGGTGTCCGTTTTGTTCTTGCTCGAAACGGGGAGAATCCGCTCTCCCGCCGATGCACACAACCGCGCCATCGTAGCACAACAACGGCGCCCCGTTTTAATCGTGATCGGCGTTGCCTGGGTGTTCGACTTGTCCTTGACCCCATGTTTAGGCGATCGCATCGGGACTGACGACCCTCTTGGGAGGAGGGACGGGGCCCGCCACGGGGACGAGAGCGACCACCTGCACCCCGCACCCCTCTCACGTACGTTAAGTATGTTGGCCATCACTCCGTCGTGTCCGTCGTTGTAGTTGTTGCTGCTGTCGTTGTCGTTGTTTCTGTTGTTCGTGGTGGTGGTGATGAATGATGATGATGGCGGTGCTGCTGTTGGTGCTTGTCACTGCTGCTGTTTTGTGTTGCTGTTGTCTTTTGCTGGCAAACGATGTCGTCGTGGTGACTGCGTGCGTGCCCACGCTGTCCAATACTGCTGATAACGCACCGCGTTCTGGTGACCTTACTCGAGAAACCAATTCGCTCGGGAAACCAAGTGAGGGCAATTCCTGTGGCTCATGGCCACAGCTGCTGCGCTAGTGGCTGCTCGAGGCTAGTGATATGTTTCATGTCATTCCCCACCCCCTCTAAGTGATCGCCACCTTTGGGAGGCCTGGTTTATTTATTGTGTGGATTCTGCCGCTTGTACAGCATCCTCCATGAAAAGGTTTTGTTCCGCAATTTTTCGTCGGATTAGGCCCTCATGCTCTCCTCCGCCTACAGCTTAACCTAGAGTGATATTGGTAGGATGAATTTCACCGTCGACGCGAATTGCGCCCCCAGGACCTCAAGAAGCTTTGTGTCTGGTTCGATGCTTGTCTAGTCCGCGAGAGTTCAATGATGTGCTTCGTCCGCGCTCTGAAGGGGGGGTTCGCCAACTTGATTCCCCCCCTTGTATTCCCCCCCCAAATGAACCTACCTACCACCTTCACGTCTCCTCTCTCCCTTTCTCTCCCATGTGTTGTGCATTTTTTTTCGTGTGGATCTCGACACGGGCGACACAGATGAAGATGATGCTCCAATCCACGGACGCTATCCCGATGAACTTCGGCTTCACGGGCAAGGGGAACACCTCCAAGCCGGAGGGGCTCAAGGAGGTCAGTTTGACGGCAACGCGGCTGACTACTGCTGTCTTAGTGTGCGCTGTGGGCAGGTTGGGTTGGACACTACCATTAGTGACGAAACGGGCGCGCGCGTGCACGTTGGCGAATCAGCGTGAAGCACGTACCCCGGACGATCCACTCATCAGTTTGTCAAATCTAATACCGTCGGTGCAAGGTCGTGTCTCTCGGGCGTTGATGACAATGGCAACCGGGGCTTTTTCAAGCTGGCGCCCTGAACGTGCGACCTTTTGACCTTCGCATATTTGTGCCAGGCAGTCCGACGTGTCCTATTCGGTGTCGAAAGAATAGGGGTGGGCGATGGAGGTCGTGCCTTGACGAAGAAAGGGTGGGCTGTATTGTGACCGATTGAAGCAGTCGGTGGTAGGAGTTTTTGGGTGTAGTACAGTAAACGGTGCCGTTCGAATTCTGTTGCAGTTGCTAAACAAGAGGTCACACATTTTCACGTTTAACACAGAATGCGAGGCCCTCCAACCTGGGATGCAGCATACATTCAAGTTTTTTTTTTTTTTACAATCTGCAAAGCACGTTTTATTTTCTTGAACATGAGCTTGTTCGTACGGAAACGTTCGTTCAACTGGAGCGAATTCTAATGGACTTCGTCCAAACCGGAAAACACCGCGCATCATACTCCAATGCGTAATGAAACCGAAGCCGAAAGACTCTCGTAGCCGAAAACTGGGTCGAACCCCACGCCCTATGCTGTTGTTGTCGTCCTTGTTGTTGTTGTTGTTGCAGATCGTGGAGGCCGGTGCGGTGGGCCTCAAGCTGCACGAGGATTGGGGCACCACCCCCGCCGCGATCGACTGCTGCCTCACGATCGCGGAGGAAACCGACATTCAGGTATGTGTGTACCGCGAAGCAATCTCGGCGATGGTTAGCGGTCATGATTTTCGTGTAGGCTTGCTTGGGTGGGGACTACGCGGAGCAGATAATCTTCACTTGGCTGCCCATAAGTCACCTGTTTGTGGGCTCAGTTGTTACGACAGGTAGGCGTCGGTGCTAAACGTACGTGTACAACACGTTGGGGTCGCGAACGGACGGACTCTCGGACTCTCGGATGCACGGAAAGTCGGAGCACACCAAGATTTTTTTTTTTACCATCTTTACGAGACCCTGCGCCCACCTCTCTGGGGTGGAGGCGACAACACGCGCCATCAAAAATTCTTCACAGTTTTTCGCTTGTGCTGACGGCCACACTAGGTCACGATTCACACCGACACGCTTAACGAGTCGTGCAGCCTGGAGGGCTCCGTGGCTGCCTTCAAGGGCCGCACCATCCACACCTACCACAGCGAGGGGGCGGGCGGGGGGCACGCGCCCGACATCATCGCCGTCTGCGGGGAGCCGAGTGTCATCCCGTCCTCCACAAACCCGACCAGGTGACCGCAATAAAATGAAGTGTCACGTAAGCGCGGTTGTTGCTTTTGTTTCTTTTGGATAAGTGAGGTGCTTTGCCATGCGTCGTTGTGCCATACACCAGTGAAGGGAAACGATCCCAACCCTTGCGTGTCTGGCCAGCATCCTTAATTCTTGACAATTTTGTTTTCTTTTCTGTGCCATTCCAAAGTAAGCAATCGAAGTTTGTTGTCGCCCCCGAGTCACTGGCGTCTCTGTTCGGGCCCGTGGTCGTCAAAATGGTGAACTTTCTCCGCCCGAGTCGTTCGGTGCGTGAGTCGGTGACAGCAGTGTGCAGAGTGCGATTCATCCCTGAAACCTGTTTACACAACAGGTCACCGCATGGGATCTACTGACACATGTCTTTTTGTTGAAATGAACCCCCACCTGTTCCGCGTTAGCCCCTCAATATCGTTCTTGTTCGATGTTGCGATCCCCGGTTCACTTCGCCGCGGTTCCACGCGCTTCCCGTAAACAGATGTACACCTCTCCTTTGTTGATGTCGATGTTCGCAGTTCCCCTTGGAAACTACGGCGATTGTTTCACGTTTGCCTTTTATCTCCCTGTTTTTTTTTTTTCTTCTACCATCACCGCGAAGACCGTATACGATCAACACCATCGACGAGCACCTGGACATGCTGATGGTGTGTCACCACCTGGACAAGGGGGTACCCGAAGACGTAGCCTTCGCCGAGAGCCGTATCAGGTATGCGGCCAACTTTCCCCCCCCAACCCTCCCCCCATGAAGTCACCCGGTTCTGCCACCTATCATGGGAGAAACCCCTCGACGCTTGGCTGTGCTGCAAGCGGTTCTCGGTGACCTGTTTGTGGGAACCACCGCTTGGTGCTGCGAGAGCCTGGTCGGCGAAACCCCCAAGACCTTGCAAAGATGGCGCTATGGGGGTCTTATGGTGTTTCGAAGATTGTGACTGCATGGTCTGGGTGGCCCGATTCAGAAACTGACGAGCTTTGCCCCAGACCTCTCCCTTACCTCTCTTCCCCAGTTACCCCTGCTCCTCCCTTTGGGTGGTTGTTGGACAAGTAGAGCATGAAGGCCGGGGCGTGTGCAAAGAATTGTATGCTATCCGAGCACGTATCAGCACCGTCGAAAACAATTGCCTGTCTCTCATAAACAATTTTTCCCAGGCCGCCAGCACAACGGAACGCACAACACAATTCTGTCGCACCCTGCTGCGAAAAGCGGAATGCTACTGTGCCGCAGCGCGATTTTAAGTAGTCCCGTCTCTCATCACATCCCGTGTCACATCGTACCATGACACAGCAGTGTTCCTTATTTTCCCACAATTTTCGAACATTCCTGACCCATTGCCGCACCAACCGTTTGTTTTGTGTCTACCCGTTTCGTGATTGAAGGGGTGAGACCATCGCTGCGGAGGACATCATGCACGATATCGGGGCCATCAGCGCCATGTCTTCTGACTCCCAGGCCATGGGTAGGGTGGGCGAAGTGATCACCAGGACATGGCAGACAGCGGATAAGGTGATGAGGAGTCGTGCGCTCGTGAGCTTGCACGTCAGGTAGTGATTTTTTCCGTTCCGTTCCTTCGATCACAGCACGCCAAGCGACGATACCGCCTTGCGGATACCATACTTCGTACTTTTTCTTGAAAAGAAAATATGTGTGAGGCTTCAGCACTATTTCGCCGAAAACATGTGAGTTTCCGTCATTGAAGTGATGTGTGAACTTGTGGTGCCTCTGTATGCTACGTAGTGTGTACTTTGGTACCGCTGTACCCGACTGTGGACGCGCGTGATTTTGGCGGTTGTTTGCGATACATGGGAGCGAGAATAGTGCCAACATCTGATGGAGGTATAATGTTTTCTTTGCATGTGCACAACAACGTACTCAACGACTGTCCGCTACGCGCTCTCGTCCGTCTGTCTGTGGATGTATGTGTTTTGCCATCATCTTGCTTTTGCTTTTGGGGGGGCTCCCTTGTTTCCATTTTCAGATGAAAAAGCAGCGTGGTCAGCTTGACGAAGACAAGGCGGCTGATGAAGGTTGGTCACTGAAGAAGATAGGTCACTGCCATCTTGTGATCTATTCTGATGCCGTTACACTGGTGGCGGCTTTGGTGGCCAAACCATCAACTACAGTAGGGAGAATTTAACCAATAGTGATAGAGAGAGATCAAGGGTTGCCACTCGACCGTTCCCCAAAGCAAGTATTTGTCGAGCCATATCGGTCAAAAGCTCAAGGTGCGATGGCTTCACCTTGATAGCACCCCCCCATCCTCCTGCCTCCAACCCGTCTCCCCCCCCCCCGTAAAACGAATTCAGCTTCCGCGTGGACCCCCGAGGGAGTGACGACCGACAACTTCCGAGTGCGGCGGTACCTGGCGAAGTACACCATCAACCCCGCACTCGCGCACGGCATGTCGCACCTGCTTGGATCCGTCGAGGCAAGAGAAAAGTATTTGCAAACGAAACGCGATTGTGCCGGCCACGCTGCCTCTTTCCAACCTCTTTCCGTCCCGCATTCCCCTCCCCTCCACTCCCAACGTCCCACCTTGCACACCTCCAAAAGCAGTGCATGCCGTGTTATCGCACCAGGTTGGATCCGTTGAGGCCACGGAACGATTTTTGTAGCTCGAAGCCGTGCAAAGCTTTGTTGTGGCTGGGTTTCATTGTACGAAGGTGGTGCAGAATAGTGTGTCGTGTTCTGTTGGTGCTTTGTCATTGCCCTCCCTGAACGGATAAGGTGTGAAATCGACTCTGCGTTTCCGTGCACCACCTGTGCGTAGTGGCCAGCCCGTACTAATCGTCGAGCTAATAAAACAATAGTGTGGTGTATACCGTGCAAGCATCCTCACGTAGTTGCCGATGCTCCTTGACGGAATAAGCAAGCAATCGGAGCCGAGCATTCAATTCCGCAAACAAGTGCCTACCACGTACGACGAGAGGGCGGCGTGGTATTTCTAAATTTCGGTCAACTCCAAACATATGACGGTCATCCTTACCCCCATCCCGACTGTTTCCACGTCCAACGCTACCACCACCTCACCCTCACGCCCCTTACTATGCCACGTACCCCTGCCTCAATTGCGAAATTGAAGATACGTTTCTTCGTCACGTCATATCTGGTTGGGTGCCTGACTGCCTGTCTGCCTTCTTGTCCGTCTGTTTGTCTGTGGCTCTTTCGCTCTGGCTGCCTCTCTCCCTCTATGTCCCTCCGTGCAACAAACTAATTAATGTGTGTCTTTGTCGCTCTGTCTGTCTCTCTGCCACCACCAAAACCAACCAGACCGGGAAGCTGGCCGACCTCGTTCTCTGGAAGCCTTCCCTCTTCGGCGCGAAGCCCGAGATGATCCTCAAGGGGGGCCA
The DNA here is from genome assembly GCA_902602495.3 of Ectocarpus sp. CCAP 1310/34. Taxonomy (NCBI): domain Eukaryota; class Phaeophyceae; order Ectocarpales; family Ectocarpaceae; genus Ectocarpus; species Ectocarpus sp. CCAP 1310/34. The sequence continues at coordinate 311,249 of CACKRE030003456.1, forward strand.
GGTGGCGTGGTCACAGATGGGGGACCCCAACGCCTCCATCCCTACCCCTGAGCCTGTAGAGATGCGGGTCATGTTCGCCGGAAAGGAGGGGACCGGGGCGGCGGCCGGGTGTTCGGTGGCCTTCGTGAGCGGGCCGAGCCTTGCGGAGGGGGGGGCGGTCGCGGGCTACGGGCTCAAGAAGAGGTGCGTGTTGTTGTTTTTGGCGTTGTTGCTCCTGTTGGCGGTGTTGGCTTGGTGTTGGTGTTGATGCCGTCTAGTTGTTGGCGTTGGTGTTGCAGTTGGTGTTGGTGTCGGTGTTGGCGTGGTACTGGAAGCTGAGTGCAGTGGAAATCGAAGCAAGATCTGCAGTTCATCTTGTTACAGACAAAGATAGAAGACAGGGATCAACATTGAGGACGGCGGCCATTCTCTGATGCGTTCGGGGCCGCCGGGCAGCCCCTCCCCTCGATTTGGCGTCGACGCTCGAGTGATTTCCAGTGCTCTCACCTCTATATAGCACAGCTGTTGTTGATGTGCTGGTATACTGGTGCCATGCGCTAATGGGGACATGTGCTGTTCACTTGGTCCCGAAATGCGAGCTTTTCAGTGTAACGTTCATCGGCGCACGAGTGCGCCGGTTGTATTATCCATGGAGATCGCACGTGGTCCATTCAACTGTCATCCCATCAGCCCGGGTGGCACTAAGTATCTTCTCTCGGCCTCCATGAAACCCATCCCCTTGAAGGGTGGAGGCCGTCAAGGGATGCCGTGGCGTGGGCAAGAAGGACATGAAGCTGAACGACAAGCTGCCCAAGATGACTGTGGACCCGGAGACCTACGAGGTGAGATGTCCTTCGGCGGTCATGTCGACATGCAGCCGAGTTGGGCAAGAGGGTCTTTAGCCGTGTATCGTACGTCTGTGGGTGGGTTGTCCGCCCGGCCAGACCATGAACCTTTCGCTACCACATCTCTCTGAATCCCGCCTCATCGAGCGGCCCTTCCAGGATACACGTATGTCTTCTTGCTCACCAAAGCTGTGAAGTGCAAGAAGCGAGTACCGCAATTTGTTTTTCGGGGTTTCCGAGCAAGATCTCAGACGTTGTCAGCAGGTTCCTAGGCTGGAACGGCGGTGCAAGCCGTAGCACACCATGCCCGGGTCGTTCTTTCGTCATCTGCGTAGCTTAAATAGTTTGTGCTTCGTGTCTCCCTTGAAAGGAAGTTTGTGTTGAAGCAAAGTTTCAGCCCCGGTCGGGAAAGCCGGAAGGCGGCGTGCTGTGTCACCTGGCGAAGACAAGAAATACACCACAGGTGGAAGTCAGCGTGATCTGGCGAACGCGTGTACAAACAGAGTGTCTTGTCGTGCGACACTTTCCTACCCTCTAGCTTCAATGTACGCGCCCTCGCATTAGGGGATGGTACGGAGCGTAGGGCGAGAATAAACCCTCTGCCCCAACACCAGAGGGCGAGCCCGGTGCGAGCGAGATTTGGCAAAAGAGAAAAGAAACGCTTGTTTCGAGTTTTCAAGCACCGAACGTTGTGCGACACCGGCGGTGCTGCTGGCATTCGCGAGACAATCCGCAATTCTGCTGCCTCCGTCGAGCGAGCTAGGCACCGCTTTGTTCGGCGTCCTTCGCTGATCTGTGCAGAGTAGAGTCTAACCACTTGCAGTCCCGCCTTTCGCCGGCATCCCTTGCCTCTCGCCCCGCCCCACGCTGTCTGCGATATGATCATGGTGAATCGGCCTTGGCATGTGTGGCCCGCCGCAGGTGCGGGCGGACGGCGAGCTGTTGACGTGCAAACCGGCCGACACGCTGCCCCTGGCCCAGAAGTACTTCCTGTTCTAAAACCGTTTCGGACAAAAATGCGGAGGAAATTGGAGATGATTAGTATTAGTTTAACGGCACCACTGCTGTCGGGCACGCTTCATCACCTGCCCGAGGGACATTTTTTTTGTGTTACTGAGGAACGTTCGAAGAAACTTATTTATATCCTCCATGGAAAAAGAGGAGGAATGTTCGGAGATTTTTTCTCTCATTTCGGTTCAGTTTCTGCTGGTGAAACACGTGAGCACGGCGCTAATCCTTTCACTATCCCGCAGAAGTATCACGGTACAGGGCACGTCCGTTCCCGCTTCGTGTATTTCGGTGCGCGATGACGACAACAACACCTGTGGGGATTTTTTTTTTTCCGTTGTCAACGCGTAGAGTGTTTTTCCAGTCTGTGGGAACCAAGGTTAGCTGAGAGCGTACCACCATAGTGGTGTGCCCCTTGTTTTCGAAACGCATTTCCTGGTAGAGGAAGGCGATCGATCATGTGTTTACCGGCTTCTGCACACCCAACACAATTTTGCGTGCGTGAATACGTTGTGAGATCGTGCTGCTCACTCGTTGTTGTAAAAATCAAATTCGGCTATGCGTCGTGGTGTATCCTCAACGACAAACCAACACGAAACCCCCGTCGATAGCCTTTCGCTCTACATAGTCGGGAACGTGGTACGAATATTTTCCGTTATATCCATCCGACGGAGCGCAAAACTTGGAGTTCGGCATCCAGATCGACGACGAACATTTGTTTTCGCGATGATCGCCGTTGATTGTTTGGCCGTCTCACGCGAATTTTTCGTGTAGCGAAAATCGGAAGCAAGCGGGATGCTCGGGCGGGGGGATATTTTTGGTCGGGAATTCGGTATGCATGCTGTCAAGTATATTATTGATGATGTGCTACCTTCTGTTGGCTTGTTTCTTGGGGGTGGGGGGCCGGGAACGGGCGATGATGCCGTGGCTGTCACCCAGCAGTGAACCAGCAGTTGTAGCGTGTTTCGGCTGATGCCACTGACCGCGCCAACCCGCTGAGCACGGAAAACATTATTTATGCTTCGAAACGAAAACTGATCCGTCCTATGGTGTCCCAACGTTGGTTACCTGTACGATTCGGTCGGGGTGGTTGTTCATCAGTTGGACTACCTGCTGCGAGCGCTTTGGTTGTGGCAATAACATCCTATTGATAGGAAGTGCGAACGGAAGACCGAATGTCTCCAGCAGGCTTGCTTGAGTATTATTTTCTTTTTGAGAACGGATCTCCCTTGTAAGCACACCTGAACCTACCTCTCTGTGTGATTATGGGTATTTTGTTTATCGGTTGTACAAAGGATCATGGCGACACGGATGGGTGTCGGCGTTGTTGCGAATTCAAGCTGAATATTGCTGTCATGCGGAAAGGTCAGCGGAACCCGTGTCGGAGAAATATAATTTTCGGCCCCGTCCCATGGCATGTTACATACATATCAACCGCTGCTCCGATGCTCGAAGGAAGGGCTCGCCGCCGCGGAAACGCTACCGAGAGACGAAGGGGAGGGTGGCTCGGGCAGCTCCCCGGGAGATGGTGGGCAGTTCGCCTGGGAGCCCTTCGTCCCACCGTCGATCGTATGGCGATAATGTCGCGATGGGTTCTGCTTATGCCCTTGAGTTTGCACTTGTGCCGCGCGCGGATGGAGGGTTACCGTTATATCAACCGGCTCCGCCTCTTGCGAAGCGGGCACCAGCACCACTAGCGGGGGGTTTCGGCACAGATTGTCCACCTGGATTGCATCGGTAGGTTTACCGCAGCGAGAGGAAGAACACGGGACGTTGCGAAGTGGTTGCAACGGTGTTTGCACAGAAACGTGTTGCAGGCACGCCAGATTCGCAAAGCCTCTCCCGAGATTCGAAAAGCTTCCCCCAGCCTCGGAATTCCACCGGATAAAATTATACGTGCTGTACACGGTGAACTCCGACCAGGGCAGCGATCGAGGTAGCAGTCGAGGTTGTATTCAAGAGGATGAAAAAGCTCGCCTATTAGCCACAGCACCTCGGGCTCTGGCTGCTGACGCTCCCCCGTCACCAACAAGCGCGTTAATATAGATCCACACGTCAACACACCGTACATGAATATTGACGCATGTATGCTTCTAGGTCTCGAAAACGTGAACGGAGATTTCTCCGGCCGAAAACAGAGAGACGTGATTGGAAGTGATCGAAGCTAACGCTCCTAGATCATTAAAGCCCGTAGAGGGCTCGAAAAACGGCTTTTCTGCGGACGCCACTCTGATTAACTTACCACGAGGTAAGTGTCTCCACCGGAAGTAGTCCGATCGCAGGCGAGGAGCACATCGCGCGCGGCCAATAAACTCTGAGCTTCCGACAGCTTGGACAAAGAGTCCGAAGCGGATAGCCTCCCAGCCTGCCGCAGGCGTCAAAGAGAGAACACATTGGCCACATGTGCAGATGGCATGGATTTCAGGTCATTTCTACATACACTCTCGAGAGTCGCTCTTCAATACACTCCTCTCGAAAGTCGTTTTTCAGTGGTACTAACTGACTTCACGTTGAGGTCGGCTTCGACTTCCTGTTGGCAAGAAGCCCGCATGACAAAACTTCTTGAGATTGAACCGATGTGACGAAGTGGCGCTTGACCGAGCACAAGTGTGTGCTAAATAAAGCGTTTCCCTACTCATATTTTAGCTGCAACACTCACTCCCGGCTGATGATACAAGCAAGCTATGCTGCTGTGCCAGGAAAATAGGCCACGCTCCAAATCAACCAATGCTCAGTCAGGTCAGCCGTGGCTGTGGCCTCGGGTCGGCGGTTGCTAGCTCTCACCAACTCGCATGCGAGCTACGGCGTACAGCATGGTGCAAGCAGTTGAACATCCTGAATCTTTCACGGAAGGACAACAGTCACAGCCAGAAACCAATTGGGATAATACTGTACTATTTCGTTTGAAACGTACGCGAATAGGATAGATACTGAAACCACCATCTAGCCATCCTGCTTGGCCAGATGCAAGAAATCAACGACATGCTTCTTTGTCGTTGCTTGAATGCCCCGTTGTCGTTGGAGCAAACTCTTTCGGAACAACTTCAGTTCCCCATGTTTCTCACGAGATTCTATCACTCTCTCACGTCCGAGTACTTTTTTGATGTCCCAACAGACTTCAATGTGCTCCTTGTCCTACATATTGTCAACTAATGGTTTTCGTCACTCAACGAGTAGCCGTGCTTTCAACGGGTTATGGTTGTTTTTGAACCAATGGCGACAAGGACACCACGGACATGGCCTCGTGGCTTTTGTCGCGCCCCCCAAAAGCTGCTGTTGCTATTCATCTCACCTGAGCGAGAATGCACCGCGTCAAAGCTCCTATGATGCCCTCTGGCCCTCGCTCCCCCGTCATCACCCTCCCGCTAATCGACACCGTGTCTCGCTTCATGTCCTTCCACAACTGCGCCAGCTCCGACTTACCACGCCCCCGCCCTGATGCCTACGAATTGAGAAGCAGTGTTGTTGTGTTTTACGGCACCAACGCAGACGCAATAGGACGGGCCCTATCAGGCACTTCGTCTTCCATATCTATTGAATGGTGCTCGTCGCCCAAATGAAAGTGGCGATATTGAAACTGTGTTAGCACACACGTTCCTTGCCTTTGGAAAGTCGATAACGTCATATTTGTTGCTTTACTTTTGGTCGTAAGATAGGTTGACAACTTTAAAATCAGGATTGGCAACATACGGCACATGGGTGCCTTCACGGAGTGTTTTTCAATTTCACGTACGGCGTAAACTATCATAATATAGTACAGATACAGGTGTTAGGGCCATGTTTGTGGCCGAACGCTTGGGCCGTTTCGCTAGAAGATTTGGAACATTTGAAGACGGACATGCTACCATATCGCTTACTGTGGCCTACGCCGAATGTTTCCACAAGAATTTTGCACACAGTAAGTAGTGCATGCAAGGTTCAAATTGACACACACGGCGTAGGAGAGTACGCTGACATGGGTGGGAGATTCCGGTAAGGAAAAGGGGTGTCTTCGAGATAGAGGTAGGTAGCGAGAAACCCCCAATCGCCATCGTACTGGATAGGTGGTTTCCACAAAAGGTGGGAAAGAAGGGTTACAAAGACAGATGCATCGTAGTGTCGAAGCTGGTTGAGTACCCATATGTTGAAGTTGCCTGTCTGATGGGTAGAAACAGTGCTCTCCATCTGTGAGGGGATGAGGGACCAAACACCTCTTGAATTTAGTTCCCGGCTCATTCCCACCTGGTAGACCCTTTCCGATCCCGGTAGCTGCTGCTTCACCCACTTCACCGGGACCCCCATTGAGCTGTCCTTCTCGCCCCCCTCTTGCAAACCGCCTCCTGTCCCTCTCCCTACTTCAGCCATCAACCCCTTGAGGGCCGAAAGATAGTCCTCGGTGGATGTAGCGTTTCGAAGAAATCCCCGTGCGGAAAGGTAGCTGCGAAGGCAGCGGTGGTGAGGGTGGGAAAGAAGGAGCAAGGGAGGGTGTGCTCGTTGTCGTTCATGACCGTGGTATGTTGCCATAGGCTGTCGCACTCCTTTCAAGGGAGAGCGGCTCATGTCTATGGGGATTTGGCCAGCCAGGTAGTCCATGGCAACGAGCATGAAGTAGAGGCAGCAGCCGTCAAGTGTTCGTCCACCAGCGTTCCAAAAAAGACATCATCAACCGCTTCCGAGCGTTTTGCTTGTCGATCACGAAGATAGAGCTGGTCGAGGAGTGTGAAGAGCTTGCTAGATACAATGGTGCCGGGGGTGGATGCATGGCGAGAAGCGCGCCTACTTATTCAGAACGTCAAACCTTTCCATGTGATGTCTGTGGCACGAATCGTGGGGAATGATCGGCAGCTGGTCCTCCCCCAAGACTGTCTCGTCTGGGTTGACCGGCCTTTCCGTCATCGCTGCCTTGATCGCGCTCACCTACCCTCCCGTCAGGGACGAAGCATGCCCAGAACGTTCACCGAACACACGAGCACGCAGGGTTAACCTAAACAGTTGAACTGGAACAACTTTCGACACAACGAGAAAGTTTGCGGGTGGGTCACTGCAGCAGCCGACAGGGAGTCGATCGGATATCGAGCGCGCAAGCAGGAAAGGCATGGATAGGTTGAAACGTCAAATTCAAAGTACACATGGTCGACCGAGTGAGCACTGGCCTTAACGAAGCATGACCACTGTTTAGTGTTTTGGAGCATGCATTTTTCCTCCTTGGGCTTCTGGCTCGACAAATTTGGGTTGGTGCTGAAATAACGCAGCCCATTCCACGAAACTTTATGTTTTCAGCCTTCGTATCTCTCCCCTCGGGAGCAAGGCACCGCCGGTTCCGAGTCACGCGTATCTGTGTGGTTGAGAGCTCTTGTCCTGATTTGCATTCATTGCAGCCCCCGATGTTGGATTTTTTGCTGTTCCGTGTTGTTTCTTATTAACAGAAACGTAGCGCTCACGCGACTTTGCAAGGTGTTCCACTCTGCTGATACCATCTGGGGAAAGCCCTTCGATGCTTTGCCTGCACGATAATCACCAATTAAGCAAGCGTCGCATGCATGCCTCGTGGCGACACGGAAGTGGAGGCGGCCCCGTAAATCGGTGACGGCACAAACGTTTTTGGCTTCTTTGCTGTAATATCTCTTGAGACTTGTGTTCATCGTAGCACATCCAGGCACGATGTTTCGCCGAGCTTCAACGAACACGTGCTGCTACCTACCTCACGAACAGTGTTTCTAGAAGTCATTTGCTGCGGGAAAGATTATAACGTAAAGGGCGAAAGATGTCCAAGTTCACCGATTGATGTCTTTGAGCAACAACACCACATCTACGCCTGCACGCAGGTTACTATTGCTGGACTACTCAAGCCGCAATTCTCGGCCTAGATTTTGCTTACCCATCGACGGCACTCCTGCTTGCTCTCCGCCGCCCACACTCTCCGTTTCGAGCCCACCACTTCAATCTCCAGCAGGTGCTTGCTAGTCGACCCCCCCCCCATCCCCCCACCAAACCCGCCCCCCTCTATCCTCCCAGCCCCACCATAACTCATCCCGGCCCTCGCATGGTGGTACTGTGAGGATTTCGGGAGGTTGGCAAGAACTAAACTATTTTTGCTCCTCGTAACGCGGTGCTTTGTTTTGACAGACCGGCAGGTGCAGAACCCTTGGTGGAGCGGGAGAACCTTTGCGCTTCGGCTGTCAAAGGAAGGGAGAAGGAAAGGGGAGTAACGTTCTCTTTGTTAGGGGGAAGGGTTACCGTTTCAACCTGTGATCGTATACACACCTCGTTTCCAGCAGGGCCGCGTTTCTTTCCCACTTTTGAACGAAGACGAGGGTAACATCATTTCCCGTACTTTGGTTAGGGTACGGGGTTGTTGCGTACTCGTGCCATCCACGAAACTGCCAAGTTTCAGCCCTTTTCCGGTTCCCGAAAAACATGTAGACAACACTCTGTCGGATGCGGCGGAATCTGTCAGTCCAGTTGCAGTGTCTACATTGTGCCAGATGCTTACGTCACTGAGAATAATGGACGTGATGCCAACTTATCTTTGGCTAACCTTTGTTTGTGAATCTTGGCTCAGGTCCTGCATGTGGCCTTTGACGCACGAAACCACTCACCTTTTCCCTATCACGATGGGTCCGTTGTCTGAGTACGCGAAGCTCCCGGGTGTGAGCTCGACGTACTTGGTTTTCCACGTGGTTTTCTCGAGGCGCCCAACGCTCCTCGCCGTGGCCTTCCGCAGGGTCCCTGACTTGAGAATCCTCGGCCTGTTCGCGTAGAAAGTTGGCTCGTGCTGCTGGAAATGGAAGCGAGGGCCCTCGCCAGCCTTTCCGGCGGAAACGGCCGCGCCGTTAACGTACCCGCCTCGCTGGTCGCGAAGGTTGCTGCCCCCGCCGCCACCGCCGCCACCGCTTGGAGGTACCCACCCCCCGGCGGCGGTGCCCCACGAGCCGATCGACGCCGGAAAGAGGCGATCTCGTTCCTCCAGCAACTGAAACGCGGCCTATATTCGGGTGCACGCGGTATGGTTCGGCGGCGGTGTGTTTTCTGTCGCTAGGCTCAGGAAGGGCCTCACGCACGAAATCGCTGCGGGTGTGACTTACACATATGCGTAGTTGCTTGGTATCGGTGTGCAATGCTCTTCTTACAGATTTGTCTGCATTGTCAATACCAAGCGCACCTGTTGACGACTTTCCTAGGGAGTACAACAACCGATGGGTATCGTTTGGACCGGTCTTTCTCCACACCACGCGGTCCCTTGAAAATGTCAATCGATGCAGAGGTGTAATAGACAGTCTCCTCGGCGCCACCAAAGAACTTTTTTGAGTTTCCAACGATCACGAACACATTCGCAAGTTTCATGCACTGTAAGAGACGCCCCCATATTGTTGCGCGGAATGTTCCTGAACATGACGGCACCCATCAAGTAAACCCACCTTGAGAAACATGCGTTGCTCGAGCCTCAGAATGTGCGTGCTGTCAGAACTGCTACCAGGATCCCCGAAAAGCCTGGTATTAGACAGAATTGGGTGGTGCCGATTATCCTTGCCGGATTCCGAGGCTGAACCTCTTCTGCTTCCGCCCATCTGCCCCTCGTCAGGTACTACCCCCCCTCCGCCTCCAGCAGCCTGCGCTCCTCCTGCTGTCAACGTGTCTGTCCGAGCTCCTTCTGCTGCCTCCGGGTGCTCGTTAAGTTTTTTTGTTTCGGCACCTGACTTGTCGTCCAGGCTGCCCACGACACGCGTGTTGCTCGGTGTTCCTGGATTTGGCACAGCGCTTCGCTCGCGAGTCGGTGATGAAGACTGCAAAAGATTTTGTTCGCTCTTTTCGTGCCGTGCCTGTTGTTGTTGGTGATGTTTGACGTCGTCGGCGAAGTCTTGGAAGGCGTAGTCGCTGTCCACCGACCAGTCATCGCTGCCGCAACCGAGAACAGAGCTCTCAAGCGCTATCATAGCCTGTTGGTGACGGTCTTCTTCCAAGAATATGTCCTGTGATACGTAAACATGCACAATCACGGTGCGATCGGTGAGGAGGATACAGATCGTTTTTTCCAGCGGCAACAACCGGTGCTAGCGCGGCAGGGCAGGATCTGCCCATCTCGTGAATAATTCATGTCTCCAAGGTGCTCCCATCCATGCTTTACGTATGCTACAGCAGTAAGAGATCATTTGCGCTCGTGGAGCTGTTTCGCTCAACAAATCGCACAAACAAGTCTACTGATAGTACTGCAGTCCATAACTCCATGACGAAGACATGTTTTCGCTAACACTCTCCTGGTTGAGCTGGAGCAGCCTTTCTTCCGGGGAAAACTCCTCGACTGGCGAGCCCCCCTCCGCCGCCGTCACCGACCCAGGGGACGAAGGCCCTCGCTTGGCTAAGCCTCGGAGGAGGTCCATGTGTGGTTGGTCGTTGTCCTTCAACTTCGGCTACAANTAAACATGCACGATCACGGTGCGATCGGTGAGGAGGATACAGATCGTTTTTTCCGGCGGCAACAACCGGTGCTAGCGCGGCAGGGCAGGATCTGCCTATCTCGTGAATAATTCATGTCTCCAAGGTGCTCCCATCCATGTTTTACGTATGCTACAGCAGTAAAAGATCATTTGCGCTCGTGGAGCTGTTTCGCTCAACAAATCGCACAAACAAGTCTACTGATGGTACTGCAGTCCATGACTCCATGACGAAGACATGTTTTCGCTAACACTCTCCTGGTTGAGCTGGAGCAGCCTTTCTTCCGGGGAAAACTCCTCGACTGGCGAGCCCCCCTCCGCCGCCGTCACCGACCCAGGGGACGAAGGCCCTCGCTTGGCTAAGCNAGTCTACTGATAGTACTGCAGTCCATAACTCCATGACGAAGACATGTTTTCGCTAACACTCTCCTGGTTGAGCTGGAGCAGCCTTTCTTCCGGGGAAAACTCCTCGACTGGCGAGCCCCCCTCCGCCGCCGTCACCGACCCAGGGGACGAAGGCCCTCGCTTGGCTAAGCCTCGGAGGAGGTCCATGTGTGGTTGGTCGTTGTCCTTCAACTTCGGCTACAAGATGTAGAAGGTAGACTACAGAATACCTTGATGGCGATTCCTACCACATCACCATGCTGCTGCAGGACGTGGAGCAGTGAGCACAAAGGCAGTAGCCACCGACAGAGTGTGAAGTTAGAGCATTCCTGATATATGGTCCACCACGTGTGAAGTCATTGCCGATGCCGCTCATCCGAAAACTCGCACTCTCGCCCGAGATCATGAATCTCCGAACGTTTGCCACTGACGGTTTCATCCGCAATTGCCCCGCATTTTTGAAATAGCAGATGGACAGCGGACAGCACGTTTACAGGCTAGAAGAAAAAAAAACACACACAATCACGGATCACGGATCATAGGCCACAAAAGGGGATCAGGGGCNCATTTAGAAGGTAGACTTCAGCAGTATACCTTGATGGCGATTCCTACCACATCACCATGCTGCAGGACGTGGAGCAATGAGCACAAATGCAGTAGCCACCGACAGAGTGTGAAGCTAGAGCATTCCTGATATATGGTCCACCACGCGTGAAGTCATTGCCGATGCCGCTCATCCGAAAACTCGCACTCTCGCCCGGGATCATGAATCTCCGAACGTTTGCCACTGACAGTTTCATCCGCAATTGCCCCGCATTATTGACGTAGCGGATGGACAGCGAACAGCACGTTGTTTACAGGCTAGAAGAAAAAAATACACACAATCACGGATCACGGATCATAGGCCACAAAAGGGGATCAGGGGCGAAGAACGTTTATTTTTAACCGTCTGATGAAGGAAACATGAAGAAGGTTTGAGCTGGAGCCCAAGGGTGTGTCGATACCACAGATGAGGTGGTGACTTAAGAATTTTTTCGAGAGATCATGATTCATGATAAAAAAAATGGAAGAGAAAGGTTGGAAGTTCCGGGTGGATGTTGATTAACTAGTCTACCGANGAATTTTTTCGCGAGATCATGATTCATGATAAAAAAAATGCAAGAGAAAGGTTGGAAGTTCCGGGTGGATGTTGATTAACTAGTCTACCGATACGATTCAACCGGTGTTCTTAGCCAAAGCTATCCAGTTCGTGCCCAATGGTGAAAAACGTCTGCGAGTTCTCCCTCTACTGTTTCATCGGTGGCTTCTTCGTTTGACAGGTTCGGCCGACGATCACAGGTTCGAGTACGTCGAGCACCTTAACACATTGCCCTAGACTGTCGCGAAAGCAATCTGAGGAACTCCACTACGTTGCACGGGAATAACCTTCATATACACAGATTGAAGCGTGCTATTTGGGTCGAGGGCGCAAGTGGCGCGACACGCAAGGCGGAGGAAATCAATCGATCGCAGGAGTCATACTGGAGCATCGTACGTCGTCTGCCGCCGCTGCCTGATGTTGTGTTCGCATACAGGCGTTTCAAACGGCCGCGAGACTCACCACGTGAACTGGAGACGTTGCAACCTGCTGCGTGCTCTACCAACGAGCAGTGATAGATGGTCAGGAGAGTTGACGAGTGTGTCGGGGGTGTGATGTTGGTGACAAACCCATGCCAGGTGAAACACGTGCTGGCGCTAATAAAAGTTAACTTTCATGGCAGCGATTTTGGTGCAAAATATTCTTGAATGAGAATTTGACCCGGACGAGGTTATTCCTGGAGTAACCTAAAAAAATGCGCGTGTAGACTCTCTTCGTTCTTACAGTTGTTACGTGGAACGGTCCCGGAACTTCCGGAACGCTCCACCGAACGGGGCCAAGGTTCCACAAGGAGCACAGGGTTGTCACGCACCACCACCGCTAAGCAAGGTCAATGCCCTCTGAACTATTTATCATACACGCTTGCGCTACGCTAGCCTACGACACTACGCTATACCTACGAATATTTTGCCGCCACCGGACACAAGGTTCTGGATCACATCCAAACTTCAATCGGATTCAACTGGTGCGCTGCCTTGCATGTGTTATGTGTTTCATCCACGTTACCTCGTGACTACGAGACACACGGCCCACGCCTTTCAAGACAAGAAAGTTTGATGTGCAAAGGATGGTGGGTCACTACGTGTACAGAAACAGACAGAAGATTTCACGCAGCGCAAGCGCCGGGGACACAAAACCTGTACCGCTAACGCCAACGACGAGAACGTTAACAGTTCCATGCTCACTCCTTGACAACAAGACGCACGCTGCCCTAGAGGCTTGGCCCCGACTGTTTTCGTCGCGTCAACGGTGACCTCTTTGACAGGGAGCGTCTTCGACCTGATCCTTCACTTTGGCCCGTTACACCTGCAACACGGAACGGCGCATTTTCAGGAGTACCACGCTTCCTCGGGGTGTTTACCAGGCTGATCTGGGTGCCGATCGTGTAATGGTGATTCTCTCCGAGCTTCGTCCGAAAGATAGAGAATACCCTCTCCAGAAGTGGGAGCGCCTCGTTGTGCTTGCCCTGCGGGCATTCAACGGAAAGAAATACGAGTAAATTCAATTGACTCTTCCACAACAGCGCCTGTTGTTGAGCGCTGAAGCGACATCCGGATGGTCACATCCTTGAACACGCTCACGGGCGCTCACAACCGCCTCCAACAGAGAAGCCTTGTCCAGGAAGCCCTGCTTTTAGTACAAGTACGCCATTAATGCACGAGACGTGATCGTGCTCGGGTGGTCCACCCCCAGAGCAACTTTATTGATAACCAGAGCTCTTTCGAACAATGGCTGCGCCTCAGCGAACTTTCCCTGTAAAAAAACGTGGTAGGGCCCAATTTCGGCGACACCGTTCCGTAGCAACAATTTGCAAAACTGCCATCGTGACATGATCAAACGGAGGGACATAAAAGCCGGCTTCTAGATCATTGAGAGCCATGATTTGTTCTAAAACCACACGAACAAGGTCTGGAGGCATCTGGAAGCGTCTAGATATATCTAAAGCTTAACGGAGCGCATCTAGAAGCATCATTCTAGATGTAAGCGTCGCTTGGCTCTCCTCACCTGGGCGCGCAACAACCCCAAAACAAGTTTGAAAGCTTTAAAGGAGACTTTGATTAAGCTGTTTTGGAAGTACGTGTACTAAATTAGAACTATTCGCAGCTGAAGATAGACTTAAAAAAGTAAATGCTTACTGAACACACTGTGAAAAAGTTTTCGGGGATAATGGTTTACTGGAAAAACAAATCCCAGTTAAAGGAAAGCCTCGCCCAGTTGTTGAGATCTGTAGCGACTTCCGGATGATCAGGACCGTACACTTTCTCATCGATAGCCAGCGAGCGCTTGCATTAAGACTCGGCTTCGTCGTACTTGCCATGAAGCACGGTCATTGTTCAATACAAGCCGGATCGAGAACTGGGAAAAAAAATTCCTTTCTAGTTTCCCTTCTAGAAAAGGGAATCTGGAAACATCGTTTGGCTCTCACCTGTGCCTTCAACAACCACGCCCTGTTGTTGAGCACTTCCGATGGTCACGTCCTTGAACACGCTCACGGGCGCTCACAACCTCCTCCAACAGAGTAGAAGCCTTGTCCAGGAAACCCTGCTTCTGGTACAAGTCCGCCATCCACGCACGAGACGTGTTCGTGTCCGGGTGGTCCACCCCCAGAGCACGTTCTCTGATGGCTAGGGCCCTTTCGAACAAGGGCTGCGCCTCAGCGTACTTGCCCTGTACCAAACGTTGTAGAGCAGTTTACGCATTGCAATGTGACAAGCCCAATTTCGGCGGCACCGTTCCGTAGCAAAAACATGCAAATTGCCATCGTGACATGATTAACCGGAGGTACATAAAAAGCCGGCTTCTAGATCATTGACAGCCATGATTTGTTCGAGTACTACACAAAGAAGGTCTAGAGGCATCTGGAAGCATCTAGAAATACCAAAAGCTTGACGGACCATCTAGAAGCATCTTCTAGATGCTAGCGTCGCTTGGCTCTCCTCACCTGGGCGCTCAACAACCCCGCCC
>CACKRE030003456.1:326319-336897 GCA_902602495.3 Ectocarpus sp. CCAP 1310/34
GCCACAAGTCTATTCGTGGAATTTTCTGACGGCTCTCACCTGTGCTTTCAACAACCCCCGCCCTGTTGTTGAGCATTCGCGAAGTCTATCCGGTACCACACGAAACTTCCTGGAATTTTCTGACGGCTCTCACCTGGTGCTCCAACAACCGCGCCCTGTTGTTGAGCCACACGGCAAGATCTGGGTGGTCAGGGCCTAGAGTCTTCTCCCCAATCTCAACAGCTCGCAGATTGAGAGGGTCGGCTTCCTCGTACTTGCCCTGAAACACGGTCGACGGCGTGGCAGGGTAATTGTTCAATAAAAGCCGGATCTAGAACTGGGAAAAAACATTCCTTTCTAGATTCCCTTCTAGAAGCATCTGGAAACATCGTTTGGCTCTCACCTGTGCCTCCAACAACCCCGCCCTGTTGTTGAGCGACTGAGCAACATCCGGATGCTCCGGACCCAGCACCTTCTCTCGGATGGTCTGTGACCGCTCATTCAGCGGTTCAGCGTCGTCGTACTTGCCCTGCATAGCAAGCAGTGGGATATTTGAGAGAGCGGTTCTGCAAAAACTAAACAGATTCATCGACAAATGCAGACCCTACGAAAATTCCTAGAAAATTCTAGGGGCTCTCACCTGCGCTCTCAACAACTCCGCCCTGTTGCTGAGCAGCTGCAACAGTTACCGGGCGCCACAAGAAATTTCCTGCAGAATTCTGACGGCTCTCACCTGTGCTCTCAACAACCCCGCCCTGTTGTTGAGCACTCCTGAGTCTATCGGGTACCACAAGAAACTTCCTGGAATTCGTATGGTTCTCACCTGACTCTCCAACAACAGCGCCCGGTTGTTGAGTGGTGTGGCCAGACTCGGGTGCTCGGCGCCTAGAACTTTCTCTTTGATCGCCTGACACCGCGCATAGAGTGGTTCAGCTTCGGAGTACTTGCCCTGAAGTACGAGGGAAAAACACGACGGGGGCAAGTTTGTCAAAACTGTGAATAGAGTATAATGCGGAGTAGCACTTGCTCAACAACCCCGCCCGGTTGTTGAGCCGCACGGCAAGATCTGGATGCTCTGGGCCCAACGCCTTGTCTCCGATAGCGATAGCTCGTACGTACAACGGTTCCGCGTCGTCATACTTGCCCTGGAATGTGACGAAAAGAGAGAGAAGTTCCATTGGTGACACTGCTGCATGTGCGGGAGCACGAATGCCTGCACGACACCCGGATCCTCCAAGTCCAAAACGTACCCTCGTTGGCTTGTGACCGTTCACACAGGATTTACTGTGCCATAGTACAACCAACATGACCTTCATTGTATGGCATTTCGTGCCGCATTTTAAAATGCATATGATAGTCTGTATAACATAGGCAGTAGTATCGCGATACCATATCCTTCACCACACAATAGACCCCCCCCGCCCTCGCGACCAATCTAGACTTAAGTGGGTTGGCGCTGTTGGCAAAGCGCTGTAAAACACGCCACCCCAAATATAGCCCCCATAGTATGCGCTACCAAAGACGCTCTACCTGTTTGCTCTCACCTGCGCTCTCAACAACTCCGCCCTGTTGTTGAGCGACTGGGCCACGTCCGGATGATCAGGCCCGTGAACTTTCTCGAGAATGGCAAGGGAACGGTCATACAGCGGCCCGGCTTGGTCATACTTGCCCTGAAATATAAGGAAAGGCACGACAGGAAGAAGTGTTGTCAAAGCTAGTAGGTACTTCAATGCGGAGGAACAAATGCTCAACAACCGCACCCAGTTGTTGAGAGCTGTAGCGACATCCGGATGATCAGGACCGTACACTTTCTCATCGATAGCCAGAGAGCGCTTGTATAAAGGCTCGGCTTCGTCGTACTTGCCCTGAAACATGAAGGAAAGGCACGACAAGTCAAAGCTAGTAGATACTTCAATGCGGAGGAACAAATGCTCAACAACCCTGTTGTTGAGCGACTGGGCCACATCCGGATGCTCTGGTCCCAGCATCTTCTCTCGTATGGCTTGCGATCGTTCATAGAGTGGCTCTGCTTCAGCATACTTGCCCTGCATTGCAAGCAGCAAGCTTTGTGAGGGAGCGCTCCGCCAAGAACTGAATCACATCACCGACAACCCTGGACCTCACAAAGTTTCCTGGAATTTTCTGACGGCATCTGCAGCAGTTACCGGGCGCCACAAGATATTTCCTGGAATACTCTGACGGCTCTCACCTGGTCCGCCCTGTTGTTGAGCAACTGCAAGTTTACTTGTACACCACAAGAAATTTCCTGGAAAATTCTGACGGTTCTCACCTGATCCTGCAACAACCCCGCCCGGTTGTTGAGTCTCGTGGCAAGATCTGGGTGGTCAGGGCCGAGAGTCTTCTCCCCAATCTCAACAGCTCGCAGATAGAGAGGGTAAAACATTCCTTTCTAGATTCCCTTCTAGAAGCATCTGGAAACATCGTTTGGCTCTCACCTGTGCCTCCAACAACCCCGCCCGGTTGTTGAGCGTTGTGGCTAGACTTGGGTGCTCAGAGCCCAGCACCTTCTCCTTTATCGCCTGACACCGCTCATAGAGTGGCTCAGCCTCGGAGTATTTACCCTGAATGCAATGGACAGCATGGTTGAGTCGTATTTCAGTGTGAGAATCGAAAACTGGAGTGCGGAGGAACATTCTTCAACAACCCCGCCCCTGTTGCTGAGCAGCTGAAGTTACCGGGCGCCACAAGAAATTTCCTGCAGAATTCTGACGGCTCTCACCTGTGCTCTCAACAACACCGCCCTGTTGTTGAGCGTTGTGGCTAGACTTGGGTGATCAGGGCCTAGAACCTTCTCCTTTATCGCCTGGCACCGCTCATAGAGGGGCTCAGCTTCCGAGTATTTGCCCTGCATGCAGTGGACAGCGTGGTAGAGTCGTATTTCAGCTTGAGAATCGAAAGTGAGATTGCGGAGAAACATTTCCTCAACAACCCCGCCCGGTTGTTGAGCGCTGTTGCCACCAGTGGGTGCTCGGGACCCAACGCTGTCTCCCAAATAAGAAGTGTGGTCAATGCTAGCGGGGATTGACAACGGGCGAACAATTGCTCAACAACCCCGCCCGCCCGGTTGTTGAGCACTGTTGCCACCGCAGGATGATCAGGCCCGTGTACCTTCTCGCGAATGGCAAGGGAACGTTTATACAGCGGCTCGGCTTGGTCGTACTTGCCCTGGATGTGATGCAAAGGGTGGAAGGAATGTGCTGAGTATGGTAAGCGGATGAACGAATGCTCAACAACCCCGCCCGGAGGAACATTCTACAACCGCGCCCCCGGTTGTTGAGCGCTGTTGCCACTGTCGGGTGCTCAGGGCCTAAGGCTTTGATCCAAATCTCCGTCGCTCGTTCGTTCAGGGGCACAGCCTCGGCATAGTTGCCCTGTAGAGAAATTTCGGGTGCGAAGTAAGAGTTGGAGTCTTCGCCACACTACTATCGATATGTGAGCAGACAACCGCGAGAAACATCCCCGAAAAATCCCTCGACTCTCACCTGTGCTCTCAACAACTCCGCCCGGTTGTTGAGCACTACAGCGTGCATTGAGCACCATGAGAAGCTTCCTGCAGTGATCCTATGGCTCTCACCTGCTTGTGCAACAACGCCGCCCGGTTGTTGAGCGACTGAGCAACATCCAGATGCTCCGGACCCAACACCTTCTCTCGGATGGCCTGTGACCGCTCATACAGCGGTTCAGCGTCGTCGTACTTGCCCTGCATAGCAAGCAGTGGGATATTTGAGAGAGCGGTTCTGCAAAAACCAAACAGATTCATCGACAAATGCAGACCCAACGAAAATTCCTACAACATTCTGGTGGCTCTCACCAGCAACCTCAACAACTCCCAAATCCTGATGGCCCTATCGTACAGCGGGCCGGCCTCATCTAACTTGGCCTGGAAGGAGACAGAAAGGTGAGTCTGTGCGTGACCAAGGCGAGCATCGTTCGGAGCATGACATTCTCAACAACACGCGGAACGAAAAAAAGCGCCCACAACCCAACCCGCGCGGTTGATGAGTCTCAACGACGAAGGCTGAGTGTCAGGGTACTTCTTATGTGTAATATCTGATCAGATTATTTTTGATCAATAATGATCTAGGTGTCACATCCGGCTTCTTAGGCTACTTATTATGTGTCATTTTCGCCAGATTATTTTTGATCAATAATGATCTACATGTCATAAGAAGCCGGATGTGACACCTAGATCATTATTGATCAAAAATAATCTGGCGAAAATGACACATAATAAGTAGCCTCAGGGTAGAGATTCCCCCGTGTCAAAAATGCGAACGTAAAGAGGGTTAGACTTTGCAAATGCTGCCACTAAGTACCTTTCCGGCCCCGCCCAACATTCACATGCAAATGACAAGACTCTCTCTTCCTCCGCCGCCAGCTACGCGTTGGTGAATACCGATACATCTCCATGACAACGTTCTTCGAATGAGGTTCAACTGGCTGCTCTTCGTAAAAGCCCTGAGAAATATCCTTCGGCTTCAAATGCACCTCCAAAAACCACAACGACCAAGAGGCCCGAGCCTACCTCGAGTTGAAGCAATCGCCCCACAGCTGAGAAGGCGTCCGCGGCGCCTGTTGATTCGTCGTCGCCGAGCTCCCCGAGACTGGCGTCGTAGGCTTCCACCTCCAACTGCTTGTTGCCACAAAGCTCTGCCAGTTTTCGCCACAGGACGATGAGGGAGTAAAAGCCTTCAAGGGACTCACCCTCGGCTTCATAGCCCCGGAGCACAGCCAGCCTGCCCAGGAATTGGCTTTGGCGTTCCACGGCCTCGTCGATGATCTCCTTCTCGCACCTAGTCCGAGCGAAGTCCAACAGAAGGTCGTGCACGCGAAAGGAGCCATCCACCTCTTGCAGAAGAGAGTTGCTCACGAAGAAGTCAGCTTCGTTCCTGGCACCCATGTTGTCCTGAAAAGGTTCGAACAAAGTACTCCGTTACCGATATGCTGCCTCGAAGCTCAGAGGAAATTCATCGTCCACGAGTATTCAACCAACCGGTGCCCTCCTCTTGAAATACACTTCTTGCGGAAACTTGCCATTCTCCACCACTGTGTGGCCTGCAAACCCTCTGAGATACCCTCGTGAGGGGTCTGGAACTTTGCGGTTTACAACATCTCCGGGGAAACTCAAAGGTTGAGGATACATGAAAGCGCTAGGCGGGATCTTTCGAAAAACATTATGGCACATCATCACTGTTGCACCACCTGCAACGTCGGGCCTTCGCGGCATCGACGAGCGTGAATTCGAAACGTCATGCGGCCATGTCGTGCGTTCTATATCGCAGCGTTGAATATTAAAAGTCAATTTTCCACAGTACGGCACAGGGTCATGGGTACTGGTGAAATACCGAAAAAAGGTTTGGGGTCAACCGACCTTCGACGAGCAACGGACAACGTGCGGTCCTTCGGCGTGTCTTTGATTGTACATGGCCCAGTGCCATTTCGAAGAACTTGTGTCTTTGTTCGCATTTCACGCAGCTCCGTGCAAGCAAGATGGAGGAACTCCTCCACTTGCGGATTGGACTTTTCAGAAACTCACCCCTGAGCATTGTCACAACTTAAGAAACATGAATTATCTCATTATTGTCACACCAAAGGGAAACTGAAGGGGGAAGGGGGGGTGGGCATCGATTCTCCCAAAATCAAAGTCGTGACACAAAAAATGGAAAAAGAAAGTGGGGAGATACAAAAAAGCACGGGTCTCTCTCTAGTCCGGAACCCGCTTTTCTGACGTCTGACGACGGCAACCATTCAACTGAATACCACTCTTTACCACAAACGCCGCATCCGACCTGAAGAGAGCGCCGTCCGTGGCCTAAAAATCACCACCCTGGGGCCAAATTGTCAAAACAAAAGAACCCCTGGGTACAGGGGGTTGAAAAATGGCCCCTCCAGAGAGGAAAATTAACTCCTACTCTGGCCGATGGGGGGTCCGAGGGGAACTCCACGGAGGCACATTATTCCTGGTTATTTTAATCTAACGCTTTTCGGCCTATTTCCCTGTTCCCGGTGGGGGCTGACTCATGTCCATTCTACGATATTGCACACTTGATCACGAAGGCCCACCTTATCAGATGCTGGCAAGCATAGTGACCGGGGCCGAAACGCCAGGGGCGAGCACGACCAGGCTAAGTAGAAGGCGCTGCTCATCTTCCCCGAGAGACTCCAGGCTCAAATCCAGCACGGGGAACAACGATTTCTTGGTCAAGTCGTCCCCGCGTTCAGCGTTCATCTGCGGGCCTCGGGCTGTCTTTCTCTTTTTCGCAATCTCTGAGGCTAGTTGGCGCCAGGTTGAAGCAGAGTTTGGGTGTTCCTTGACAGACCGCAGCGACCCTGCGATGGCGACGGTCAACGCGTGCCACCCACAGGCCGCGGCAACCTGCGATGGCACAGAAACATCAAGGTGAGCTGACGAGATCGGGATGAAAACAGTTTCTTATGGACAAACTACTCATGTACAATGGGAATACCTAGAGCTGACCGATTGGTGACGCTTTACACCACAACCCCACCTGGTCAGCCTCCGTCTCCGGAAGTGTAATGGCACCGCTCTTGCTTTTCAGCAGCTCTCGGGCCTCCCCCGTGGCCATGTTCCCAACGACAGTGCGTCCCCCTCTCACAGCCACCACCGAATCCAGACGGGTGGTCACGAGCAGCCGGAGCCCCGTGGGTCGCAAGATGTCCACGACCGCACGTTCCCATACATCATCCAGGACCACCAGGCGAGGCAGCTTGTCCTCTGCAACGAGGACAGTCAAGTGCTGGATGATTTCCTCCAGGCTGTTGAATCGTTGCGGTAGCTTCGCCTCAGGAATTGCCAGCCTCGCCAAACCCTCAAAGAGCGCTTGAAGCTGGTCCTCACCCCCCGGCCCCACCCTCAGCCAAAAAGCGCCTGCGCGAAAGTGCTTCCGGACCTCCTCGGTCCGAACTACGGAAGATGCCAGCAACGACTTGCCCGCTCCCCCCATGCCCAGCAGTACATACGGAGCACCGGACGCGTCGGTAGCCGTGAGACTCTTGAGGATCTCGGCCTCCAGTCCTACACGCTTCACGTGGCTAGGCGGCAGCTTCAGCGCCGCAGCAGGGACGTCGGCCATGTCTGGTAAAGGGAGAGGCCGCGAGCGTTCCTCCATCCTTGTCACAATCTCCTGGATGTCCAGAACGGCAAGCCCCTGGATGTCGGTCCAAAAGCGGCGGAGTTTGTCGTCAAAGCTAGCCATCATTTTGGCGTCTTTCTTGTGGCAAAGGAACGCCATGCACTTGCTTCTCCCCGCCACGACATTCGCACGTTTCGCCAACTCGCCGGTTGTGGCGACGAACTCGTTCAGTGGCTTGTTGACCGCCTTCAGATTGTCCACTTGCTTGCCGTGCTCGATGAGTACACCGACGAGGAACGCGCACCAAGTGACCAATTCCCGCAGGTTCTCGACTACCTCCATAGCGCCTTGTGCAGCCTCGATGAGAGCCGTGAATGCCTGGCAGACAGGTGTGAGAGGGCCAACACTCGCAACATCCAGCAAGCCCACGGCCGTTGAAGCCATCCATTCTAGCGCATCCCTGGCACCCTCCGGGCAGTTGTCCCACTCACCGTGGACATCCACTCCGGCGCAGAGAAACGCAGGCCATGGCTTCTTGTACGCGAGAAGCGTCTCGACCTCCTCAAGCCTCTGCGGGAAACGAGCCGTGTTACGAGACTTGTGAGAAGTTCGACATGATCGGCTGCATCCGCGGCGCTACTGGAACGGCAATTCCATAAGCATAACTCACAAACGGAGGGCAAGTCCAAAAATGAGCTAACGTGCCCACCTCTGGCGTTGTTGGCGCCGCAGCTGCTCCCGCTTGAACACTGCTACCACTGGAGGGAGCTCGGGCTGCCATGGGTGCCGTAGACACGCAGAAAGCACCTGGTTGACATAGCAGTCCCGGAAGAAGTTGGGGCCATTACGAAGAGTGGAAACTCGCCACCTCTACGAAAAGGTTCAATACACGAAGATGGAGAGGACACAAAAATTCAGCTGCGAATGTTGCCGTGAGATTTCGCGATTTCAACGATACTCGAGCGACTCTGGGAAAATCAAGTTCAGTGTTATTCCGAGTCTTTCGTGACGTGTGTACAACAATGTAGAGACAAAACGATTCGTCTCAGAGACGGGATTCTGACTCTCATGCCACAAGGACAAAGTCGATACTTCTTACATGGACGGACGACGAACCTAATCGTTGAAACAAGCCAATTGCCCCTCGAGGGCAAAACCGCCAGGTCAGACTAAAGAGAATCTTGCTTCAGATGGGGGACACGACGCAGGGACTGCACGACAGAATGCTAGCTTCTCTGGGACTCTCTTCTCGCTACAAATCACGAAGGAAGTAGCCGCCGTTGCTTGGCACGGGGTGAACACTGCGGCGGACCCCGGCTTACCCGTTGTTCGATGTCATGGCTTGTCCCGAAACGCCAAAAAAAGAGGATCACTCACACTGATGTAAACCAAACTTGCTTGAACCCAGCCTCGACGATAGGGTGTTAAGCACCGTATACCATGGGATGGCATACTCAACAAAGCAGTGGCCTACTGCGACTCGCGAACAACGCCCTCCACGGACAATCCAAAAGGGGATGCACAAACGTTCTGTCGTAAGGTACGCCAGCCGCACGCCAGATGCTAACAACAGCTGCTTGAGTCTAAGGCCAGATTTCTGCAAGAATGTACAAAGGTTTGGCACAGGCACGATCGGAGGCTCTCGCCGGCTCTCACCTGGTGGCACGCTCTACAGCGCGGTGGAGATATGTGTCCTTGAGTACAAAGGCACGCTTCCTGCCTTTTTGGCTCCTGTGTATCGTGAGAGCATAGAAGAGGGACCTATCAAACGAAAACAATATTGGTGAAGTTCCTGCTACATGATGGGGGCACCAAATACTGAATTGGCCGAGGCGCTCTTCGGACGCTGTTGAACGGTGCTACACCGCCACGATCATAAAATCCTGCCGAACCCGCGTTCGTGAACGCCGAAGTTGTGGAAAAATAAGATTTCGGTGCAAGAAGAAAAAGGGTTGCACAGAAGAACGCCAAACTTCGGCAGAAAATAAAAAATAAGGTGGGAAAGCATCCAAACTAGCTTGTCAGGTCAGGCACAGACCCTATCTGGGAAGGCAGCTCACCTTTGTCGCGAATCTGTCCGATGTGCGCCAGGCGCAAACTACAAATGCGCGACCACAAAGGAAAGGGCCGTGTGGAAGACCGCAACAGATAATTCCTCCGGTCTCCCTCGTCTGCGGGCGCGCTCGATATGCAGGCGCAGGAGCGGTACATACACGGCGATGTTGGAAACCGCCGCTACTGAGCACAGGGCGCACACTGACCACCTGTGCTGGTTGCGTGCGGTGTGTGTCGAACTGAAGATGAAATGCGGGTCTCACTGCGAACTGCGGGTTGGTGGCCCCGTGAATTCTTCGGACGACGTGGGTGCCTACCGATTTTACCAGTGTTTTCAGGCGGACAAAGACTTCTCGAAAAGCGGCGTTCTGTTCTAGACTTCAAGGCTTCAAGGCCAGAACCCTGCTGAGTGGAGAAGACCGGCACCACTCAATTGCACGTTTCTCTTCCATCCCATCGGCCCCCAGTGTAAAAGATTCGCGCACACTGCTCTCGGGAAAGAAGCATTTCCCTGGGAATTGGGTAGTTGGAGGCTCAACTTGTGGGAGCGACCGCTGGTGATTGCTCAGGCCCCTACACCTTCTGTCATGCATCGATCAGTCTGGGTGGACGGCTACAGAGGTGAGCGGTATGGGCGTGCGTGGAGACTGTCGGGAATCAAGCGACGATCGACCACTTGCGAGCTGTGTTATTACCCAAGTTGGAGCATCTTGTATTGCCTAAGACGTCCTTCGACAATATCTGGTATGTGGAGATCGGCAGGACAACTCGTGTCGCGCACGTGTAGCGGCGGGCGTCAACGAAAATGGCGTGCGTGGAGACTGTCGGGAATCAAGCGACGATCGACCACTTGCGAGCTGTGTTATTACCCAAGTTGGAGCATCTTGTATTGCCTAAGACGTCCTTCGACAATATCTGGTATGTGGAGATCGGCAGGACAACTCGTGTCGCGCACGTGTAGCGGCGGGCGTCAACGAAAATGGCGTGCGTGGAGACTGTCGGGAATCAAGCGACGATCGACCACTTGCGAGCTGTGTTGTTACCCAAGTTGGAGCATCTTGTACTCCATAAGACATCCTTCGACAATATCCAGATGCAAGGTTCCATTTAGTACTGTATAGTATTTATATTCCAGTATCGAAACCCGTACTGAACCGCCAGTACCAGTACAGTTGTTGTTGTTGTTTCTCACATTAGCTCTCAAAAAAAAAAAGATGGGAGCCCGTGGTCTCAAAACCCGGCATACACGACCCCACGAAGAAACAGAAAAAAATAGGGTACAAAAACCACTCGGAAGAGAAACAAAATGATAGAAAGACCAGCTACCGCACCAAACGAGAAAGAGCGTCGAGGAGACCGATCAAAATAAAATAAAAGGAGAACGGGGAACGCTTCCCACACCCGCCTACAACGCCGGAGGGTTCCGTGC
>CACKRE030003463.1:1766-35704 GCA_902602495.3 Ectocarpus sp. CCAP 1310/34
GGGGGGGGGATTCAGGTGTCCCTCAGACCTGCTCTCGTCCCGATCAGTTCGGGTTGTTTATGGTATGGATGGATGTGCGAACGGCTCGACCAAAGGGGCAAGGCACTCGCTGTGATTGGAACATGAATAGTCGATGGAACGATCGCGACTTTTGCGTCAGGTACGGGCGGTGTCGACCCGAGAAAAGACACGGTCCGAGCCCGATTCTCGCCGACTTGAGAAGCTGTGTTGCCTTTTACGTGCAGGAGGGTTCAATCAACCACGCGCAACAGAACCCAAGGAGCACAACACCCGCCAATCGCAACTCCACGAAGCCGCCCTGTTATGGCCAACAACAACAACAACAACAACAACAACAACAACAACAACAACAACAACAACAACAACAACAGCAAACGAATCGACAAACCGCCGCCCTCCCACCTGTACTTGGTCTCCGCGAGATCCGCCGTCAGCCCGTACTCCACGCACGACTTGTCCAGCGCCGGGTCCTTCACCTGGATGAAACCCTTGAAGTCTCCCAGCTCCTGCTCCTCCCGCCTTTTTTGCCGCCCGCGCCTCGCGGCCGCCTCCTTCTCCATCCTGCTCGCCGCCAATGCCCTCTTCACCGCTGCCTTGAGCTTGCCGCCCTTCGCATCGGGATCTACGACGCCGGCCTCGGCCGATCCCGCGGCGATCCCCGTTGGCCGGACTGGGGAACGGCCCTTGCGCTGGGCCGTCCTTTGGGTGCCCGCCCTCTGGTTGTTGTTGCCCGCCGCCGTAGTCGCCGACCTCCTGTGGACAACGGGTGAGCCGCCGTCTTCTAGCTCCTGCAGGTCTTCGTCCAGGTTGGCCTCGAGGTCGGACTTCTTGTTGCGGTTGAAGAAGTGCCGAAACGAGGTCTGGCTGCGGATGTGGCGGACGTCACCGCCGCCGGCCTGCTGGGCGACGGCGGGGGCGTTGATAGGAGTGCCGGAGGCGGGCCTCTGCCAGAACCTGCGGTGCCAGGCCGCGTCGTCGCCACCGCCGCCGCCACCGCCGCCGCCGCCGCCGTCACCGTTCTCGGTGCGGCGGGGTCGCTTCGGCTTGAGGATCGCGTTCACGGCGTCACCAATGTCGTGGCCCTGGAACTCGTCCGCTTCCTCGTCGTTGAGCGGGCGGTCGCTACTTCCGAACATGTACCCGGTCTCCTGGGGCTGAAACTCCGAACTGCAGTACAAAAAATCGAAGGAAAACGAAAGTGGCTCTCAAGACAAAGTTTGGTGTACCCGTATCCGAACAAAAAAACACCTGATTGAAAAACACTCCGGTGCTCTCTCCTGAAATGATTGTCCCGCCGCAACTTGTGGTAGAAGCGTAATGTCGCCGCTATCACGATCCCCACACAGAGCGAGCCCGGGGCTGAAGAGTTCTTGGTGGCGTGTGATTTTTCTTGGACGGGTCACAAGGGAATTTTTTTATCCTCGACCCCTAACGTTCGTCGCCAAGCAGCGCCAAACACATGGTCGAAAAGCAAACCCTCTCCACACCTCCCCCCCCCGGTGTTTGCCATCGGGATTGGGTTTTCGTCGCTTGACAACGACGTTGTAAAACAAGCCTATTAACTTCGTGAACTCGGCAACCAGCGTACCGGTTTTTTTTTACCTCTTTTTTGGGCGGTAACCATAATGGTGGTCGAGTAGATCATGCTGCGCGGGGTGGAGAACCCTCACTCCGCGCAAGGGGGATGATCGCACCACGTCTTGTTAAAATGGTCAAGCACCCTCGAGGCAGTTACACAGCTNTGAGTCCCCCCCCCCCCCCTCCGCACCACCACACTTACGTCCTTTCGACGACAGGTGGTCAATGGTATAACCGCTAAGGCATGCAAAACGTGAGTACACACCGCCACACCCAGGCGCCCGGAAAAAAAAATCCGATGTACCGACCAAACATCGATCGTGATCCCATCCGGCGCCCCCCGCCCCTTACATGTTCTCCACCACCGCAAGCAGGCGGACTGCCTGGCTGTAGTACATGATCCCGCGGATCGTCCGCGAGAGGGTCTGCCCCCGGTTGCTCGCCCACATCTGCAGCTGGAGCATCATGTGGTCCACGTCCACGGCCTTGGCGGCCTCCTCCACCTCCTTAGGGTCCACCGGGTCGAGACCGTCGATCTTCCGCTTCTTCTGCACGGCCGTCATGATGGCTCTCTCCACCCTCTTCAACACGCTGGAAGAAGGATTGGAGGGTGGTGTAACGGAAAAAACGAGAACGGAGTAGATGTTGAGCGTCATTGTTTCGGCGTTCTTGTTGTTGAAAAAAATGGCTACGAAACGCAGTTAGGTCTTGCGGAAAATACACGCGACACGGGGTAAACAAAAAACATCCACACACAAGCAACTGTGGCTGACTCTGCCAAAGAAAATAGTGCCAACGCTCGGTTACAAGATGGAGAGACATGTCGCAGAGGACGCTCGTGCGGCGGCTGCCTCTGCGCACGGCCTCAAGCAGCGGCCTACAATGTGCGTGTGCATCGCGCTCACGACCTCAAGCAGCGACCTATAGCGCACGGAAACCGCCTCGACCTGCGGCCTACCGCCTACGTACGTCTACACCACGACGGTTTCATACCTATCTCGGGAAAGGTCCGCGCCAAGATCCGTGTTCAGCACGACGTCGAGCATGGGGTCGATCACGTCCAGGTCGAAGAGGTACTTCTTGCTCTTGCTCGTGCTCATCACTCGCATCCTCTCCACGAAGTTGTCGAACTCGTCCGGGTAGATGGACCTGTTGTTATCGTTATCGTTATCGTTGTTGGTGTTCGTTGGCGGTGGTTGCGATATTGCTGTTGTCGTTCTTGTTGATGTGGTGGTGATGAGGGGGGCGGGCGTACTCACGTCTGCGTGCCTTATTTACTAGTTGTTAGGCCATTGACACCGCGTCCTAGAGAGGACGGGGCATTGTTTTACAAAGGACCGATCACCGATGGCCAACGTACTTCGTCAAAAGGGGGAGGGGGGAGAGAGAGGGTCCACAAAAGGACGCCAAAATTCGACGAGAAAAAAAACATGCAAGACTTGCTCCAGTGCGACCCCGCCTGGTGCGTCAATTGTACTTACAGTTGTACAACACACCTAGATGGCACGAAACAAAAACAACGATGACGAAAAGTCTACGTTAGCTATGCGTGGTCGGCAAAGCACCACAAACAACCCTCTGACCGGTCAAGCTGACGGCCCTCTCGTTGCATCCTTGGCATGATAATACACGCCAATACAGGCACTGCAGAACGAAACGAAAAAGACGGGAGATAAGCTAAAAGGTGCAGGATGGTTGCTTGCCTGAGGTACTCGAGTACGGTAACACCGTCCTGGGTCTCTTCTCGAAGGCTCTCCATCGACAGCACCTGCACGTGCACAACGAGGCCATTCGCCAAAAAGATTCCGCGCGAGTCTCTTCACCCAACGCCACGCGTCAAACTCTTCACAGCAACGATGGCACGTTGCCGGCGCATCGCGGCCAACTAAGACAAAGTCATCACAACGCACGTGGCAAATGCAACCATTGACGACAATAGAGAGCCATCAATGACGCCGATGAATTGGAGGTCATACACAGCGCCAGTGGTGGACGCACACACTATACCACCATGACATTTCTCTCTTTTGCTCGCTTTCTCTGCTTCGCCACGTCCTCGACGGAGCATCTGAATCTCAACCGTACTCCACCTTTTCTAGATCGCCGAAAACATTATCGTTCCCGTCATACATGTACTCACGAAATTTATTTCATGCCCGCAACAGCAGAAGCAGTAGCAGCAGCAGTGGCGGCAGCAGTAACAGCGACAAAAACAACAGAGGTGACAACGCCACGGTATCTCACTCACCACGTCCTCGTTGTAGTAGGGCGTCAGCGTGGTCAGCGAGGGCATCTCCAGAATCCTCCTCTTCTTAGGCTGTTCCACGAACAGCGAGTTCACGAAGAAGGTGATCCGCCGTCGGGCCTCCGCACCTTTGATCCTATTGGCCAAACACAACAGTGCCGACAAACCGAGAACCGGAAAAGAGTCAGCAATCCTATTTGTCAACCACAACAGCAGTGGTACCGACAACCCGCGAACCGGAAAAAAGCCAGCAATCCTATCGGTCAACCACAACAGTGCCTACAACCCGAGAACGGCAAAAAGGCAGCAACGGGGGAGACTCGGCGTCTAACACGGCGGCCTGTCCTCATGCGCCCGTGGCTCAATCTCGCGGTTTTTCTTTGTGCTTGGTAGTCGAGCTGTGCTCCGTTGCTTGCGCCGCACGCGGCGAGATCAAGGAGAAAGTCACCCTCGTCGGGGTCAGTGTTTGCGAGACGTGTGGAACGGGCTTCCGCTGCATGGCCGACAGCTGGCCGGGCCGAGAATATCCAGCAAAGCAACAAGCAAAAAAACTGTTGGGTCTCCAGGTGCCAACAGCTCGCACAAACGCCGGCCAAGCAAGAGGGCACAAAGGGAGCGCCATGTCCCTGCGGTTATTCCGACGTATGCTACAAAAAAAACAGTTTCTGTTTCTCCACTCACAGTCCGGGCTGCGAGTTGCCGGGTGCCTCCAGGAACACCTGTGTACGACGGAGGAACTCCTTCGCCGTCGACTTGAACGGCCGAGCTCCCGGCGCCGCGCCCCCGGCCTCGCTGAAGGACGACCTCCATGCGTCCAGGTTGAGCCGAACGTTCTGGTGATATGAATCGTCGGTTGATAGATGTTAAGTGCCACACGTGTACATGTGTCGGAATGCAACAGCATTGTGTGGTCACGTCAGCACAGCGGTGTGGCTCATGTTGTGGGATGTATGGTCAGGGCAGCACAGCAAGCAGTGTGATTGTGTTCCGTGCTAGCGGAATCAAGGGCCTGGTTCCATTGATTTCAGCGCTTTGAGCTACGCTGGGTCAATAGTGTACATCGGCGTGCGTATGAAAAGGTGGGCCGGAGGGGGGTGTTTCGTTGAGACCCTCGTGAAGATTCCACCATCCAGGGAAATCTGACTACATCAAGACGGCATGAATTCACTCATCCCACAACAGCGCAGGTCAAGCAAACTCCTTGACCCTATCCCTGTAGCAGTAGCAGTAGCAGCAGCAGCAGCCGCCACAGCATCATTGTCTTCTAGGGCGGTGCCAACAATACACAAAAATCTAGCCCGACGCCACCCAAACTCAGGACGGACCTCCTGCCCCTGCACACCCACCTGGAGAAGCTTGAGGAAGGCGTTCGCCGCCTTGCTATCGGGAATGGAGTCGGTCTTCGTCTCCAGCAGAGCCAACAGCTGCGTGTGACGGCCGCAGCAAAGCACAACATGCAGCGTCACGCCCGATGGCAAGAGGGTTCGGGAAAATCAAATCCAGAGTAAATGGGGGGCGGGGGCGGGGGAGGACCCACCTGAAAACGCTTTGCGTCGGGCTAGATTGTTATTCAGGCCGTCAGCGGGCAAGCATTTCTAGACTTCGAATCATGGTGGGCATATATCGTCGAGAATTCGTGTTTCCGAAGCAATGAAATGATCATGTGTGTAACCAAGTGCGTCAGCCTGCGGGTGGTAAGCTTGTCGGTACTGCACTATGCATGGCAACGGCGACAGCGAGACGTGCGAAACATCATAACGAGGAGTAGGACGCCCCCAAAAATCACAACACACACACTTCCAACCGAGAACAAAATAACGCCGGACTGCCCTGAGTGTCGAAAAAACAACCAACAACACGCACGCACAGCAATATTCGTCCACCAGCCCGTGCTCCCTCTGCATCCCTCTCTGCGTCGTGCTTACCGCCTCAACCATCTTGTCCAGCTTGGCGGCGACGTCCTTGTTCCAGTTGGGGGTGGTGACGTGCTTGTTCAGGGCCTTGACCAGCTCGATCATGGCGGACACGAAGCCGGGGAAGCTGGCAAAAAACGTTGTAAATTGTTGGCGATATTAATGCCATGTCGTTGCCGTTGTTGCCAAGTTGACAATAGTGTAGCAGTAGCAGCACTAGCTGGTATCGTCAAGCTGGGGTCGATACTCTGCTGATGACACAGTTGCTGCCGTGAAGTCAGGCAACAAAACTCCCAAGGAGGTGCAAAAAAACACACAAAACCAGCGGTGGTAGTACCAAAACGAGCACACCGATGCATCGAAAACAGTTTTGTCAACGTCGCCAAATGAATGGCGGCATGCACGCACGCATTTCACCTGCGAAATCAAGCGAAGATATTCTTTGCGCAGGAGGTAACCGCAACAACGGCCACAATAGGAGCGAGGCGACGTGATTGCAACGGCACACCACGTATTACGGGCACAAGACCAGCTAGCTGCTGGCAAGCGGGAGAAGGATAGGTAGCAAGAATAAGAATGTCTCACTTCTGAACGGAGAAGAGAAGGTGCCTCTTGCTGAAGGAAGCCACCACCTTCACGGCCGGCTTGTCCTTGTTGTCGCTGAAGTTCGTCAGCGCCGCGATCCAGCCCTCCGACCTTCGAAGAAGGGTCGAAGCACCAAGCAAATGGGGATGAAAAGAGCAATACAAGCGTCAGCAAAACGTGAAGATGGACACAGCAATTCGAACGCGCACTTGAGAGCAACTGAACACAACACATGGAAGTAAACGCCTACAGTACGGGAGGGAGCTGTTGAAACAACAAGACAACACCCCCCCTCGGTGGCGTAAGAGAAGTCTCAAAAACACGCACATCTACGAGAACGACAACAACAGCAACAAACAACAACGGCCACGACGACAACCACAACAACAACAAGCGTTCTGTTGCTCACTTTCCGATGCCCTTCCCACCCTGGCCAACATCGCTGGCAAACAGAGCCCGGTGAAGGTTCCAGAGCGAGCGAGACAAGTCGTCGTTCCTGCACAGCGCGTCCATGAGGATGAAAGCGGTGGCAGACAGCTGCCGCACCATCTCCGACGACACCTGTTGGGGGCAGGAGCACATATTGGCGCAGTAACGTAATCAACGTCTGTATCCCGGCCATGCGGTGTAGCAGCAGTTAGCAATGTTGCCGTCGGTGGCGCAAGTGGTGGATGCAACGCATTATCTTTTCCCCCGGCTTTCAACGATCACCAACCAACGCCCACCACACTTACTTTGGTTTTCTTGCTGAAAAAAGCCAACTCATACACACGAGTTCACAGCGCCATGCGCAGTTACATCGGGGAATCTTTCTCAACACCATCGATATCCAACATACATACAATGGAAGAGTCTAGGCCAAAAGAGCGGCAATTTCATAGTTTCATATACACACAAGTATCAACTCCAATCGTTTTTCTTTCTTACCCGAAAAAACAACGATTTCCAAAGAAAACGGGTCCAGGATGAATCATGACAGCGATCAATTCATAGCGACGTATCGTTCCCGGGACGACCTAGTTACACCTGTGTTTCGACTTCACATGGCACGCGTGGACATATGCATACCTGGTCGTTCCCGTTGGAGAGGAGGAACTTCGCCTGGTGGTAAGCAAGCTTGGCGCGCAGCTTGCTGGCGTTGGCCTCCCGGTCGTTCACGGAGACCCCCGAGGCCCTGGCCACGTTGTTGCGAGACTGGTGCATGGCCAGGCTCTCCTCGCGCTTGATCTCCGCAACGTCGTCTGCGATCTGCTTCCTGAAAGGGCGGAAAGATTTCGAAAACAAGAATGAAGCCTAACGGTTCACATGAGCCTAGGATGCCGAGTGAACATTCAAAAACAAAAAAGCGTGAACGAAGCCTTGATAGAACATGTGATACAAAAAGAGTGAGGAAGAGCGCTACCGATCAAAGAAAAATAGCGTTAAGCTTGGGATGCATACCACACAGCAGAGCGTATTAGGGGCCACACTACAGTGGTAATACGTCAAGAGTGTAATATTAACACGAGGTGTGACCCTACAAACGGCGTCCAAAATCGTCCTCATGGAGAGGGGCCCCGCATATTCATCCGGGGGGGCAGGCGATCCTCATGGATATGATTCATTCCGGGGGCAAACGATCCACACCACAGAAGGTTACGACGACCTACGTCCGCCGGCAACCAACGCACCAAAAACCACGACACAGAAAGAAAAAGCGAATTGAAAGTGCGACCACAACTCACCCGAAATCCGAAGCAGACTGTACCGCGCGCTGTACCGCTCCCGACATGAGGAACTCCGGCAATAGCGTGAACAGGGGTCCCCACTCCCCCTCCTGCAACGCATGAGACGGGAACAGGTACACACGCCCAGGAGTGAATGAAAGCGCACGGCCATGAAACGAACAAGTCGTTATCAAAAGCGACCACCAAACATCAACAGGAGCAGCGACACCCTCAGGCACGTGCAGCACCAGCAGCAGATGAAAGGAAAGCAGAAACACAAGCCGCCTCGTATCGTTCGTCTGCTGACACTTTCTAGGGGCTACACATTATGAGACCAGAGCTTGCAAACGTGGGGGGAAAGCAGGGAAGGGATGAGGGATGCCCCACCCCCCGTGAGCATACGCATTCTCAGCAGTCTCAAAAGAACGACACCGCCGAAGCGCCTTGACTTCGATCGAAAGTAGGCACGTGGGTACGGCGAAAGCGGGGGCTCAACAAAGAGGCGAAGAAATGCCTCGGCTGCAGAATACACCACAGACCCGAAACTGACTTCCAAATGCTCGACTAATACACCGCGAAGAGGACACCAAAATCCATACTTGTACATCAAAGAAGCTCTCGACGACACGGGTCTTCGAACGCCGCCGCTTCCGCCACCGTCACTACGGTCTTCGCCGCAATACAAACAACGCAGGTATCTTCACAACGCACCCATCCACACCTGAGCCTCCGGGGCGAAGTTGGCGTTGCGCGCGTTGGGATCGGCGGTGGGCAGTCGGAGGTTGATCAGGAAGTAGCGCAGCTGCAGCCGCTCCCTGTTGGACAGGATGTCCTCCTCGCGCATGGCGTCGACAATCTCGTTCCACACGTGGGCGAACCGCGTGTGCATCGTCGTGCTCTGCATCTCGCGCTTCAAGTAGCTGGGGGCGTTTGTTTGGTGAGGCGGCGAGCGGCGTCTGTTAGGATGGTGTCAAGCGCTCCAGGACTCGGCCATCGTCCGATTCCTTGGGAAGGTGAGAATCTGCCATACTAGACGAACAAGAACGTAACTAGCCGAGGAGTTCTAGTATTACGGAGTACGTAGGAGATGTTGAGATGGTCCGAGGGTGTGCCCCATGTGCGACAGTAAGGCCACCACCCAAGCGAGCCCAGGGAGAAGGAGCAAACCAACCAAACGGAGTTCAAGTACATCCGAGCTAGACAACATATCCACGTTCGACACCTGCTAGAGTGGTGGCGCGCGTCCCACACTGCCCAACACCATCACAAGTTCGTGGTTTGTTTTGTGTGCGTAGGGGGGTGACGCCACAGTCGATTGAGGCCGTGCTGGGGTCGAGTCGATCGGTACAACGTGGGGGGCGAGGGCGGGGAGCTTTGCGACAAAATGTCTTCACCGGGCTCGAAGGCTGCCATGACATGACGCCTCCGCAGCAACCTTCACGAGCGGTGCGAGGCCCTCGGCAGTGCCGAAAACGTGCAAAGACACCAACACCAACACCAACACCAACACCACCACCCATGACTCACTTGAAGAACTCCTTGTGAAGATGGCTGAAAGCGCGCACCACTTGCGAACCAGAGTGGAGCTCGCCTACTCTCCGCCTCACGCCCTCGCAAGCAGCCGCAATGTTAGCCCACACCACGAACCTAGACGGGCGTCGACAACACACACACAAGGGGTCGTCTTGAGCACATGGTTCTTGTCGTCGCGCACGAAACTGTCGAGAGCCTTAGCGCGTCAAACAAAAGTCCTCCGTCCCTAACCCCAACCCTGCACGTCACAACGCCGTCATGGTGTCTTGGCATGAATGTGGCGGCACGGGCTAGATCACGACGAAATTTCGGATGAGCGACACACACAGAGCGAGCGCCCGCGACCTCTCGAGCTCTCAAGGTCACAACGCACAAACGTTTCGTCTGCCGGTGTGCCATTCAGTCTCTCTGCCTGTCTCTCCCTGTGTTTTCGTCTCTCTGTCTGGCTGTCTATGTCTGCGCGCCTTCCTGTCCCTCTCCTACTATTCACCATATCTGCATGTCGAGGAAGTAGATGAGGCCGCTACCAAGCCACAGTGCGACGATGTAGAGGTAATTGCCGGTGTCTTCGAGAGTGCCGAGGACGCCGAAGTCGTAGTCCGTGGGATCAGCCTCGTTGAGGGTGTAGGTCGCCAGAGTCATCTTCTTGATCACCACGAAGTAGCTGAACAGGATCTGCGGTACGGATCACGAGACATAATGCATGACACACGATCTATCGACGAGCACTCTCACACGAAAAATCGAGGGTGGATTCTCCGTCTTCGGCAGCAAACAAACGCCCACTCCGAGTCATCACTACAAGATTGAAACTTGCGTGCGTCTTGTAAGCCAGGCCAGGGCGGTTTGAACCACGAAACACCCCTGCCC
Source organism: Ectocarpus sp. CCAP 1310/34 (assembly GCA_902602495.3). Lineage (NCBI taxonomy): Eukaryota > Phaeophyceae > Ectocarpales > Ectocarpaceae > Ectocarpus > Ectocarpus sp. CCAP 1310/34. Next base: position 12,218 of record CACKRE030003463.1, read on the forward strand.
TCGTCTTCGAAAAAAACGTGGTACAGTAGTGGACATCGAGCCGTATGTGCCGCAGTTCTTAACACCCGTAGCACCCCCTGAAAGACTTGCCCGCCACAAGAAGCCTAGGCTGCTCCCATTTCGTACGCGTATCGACAGAATGCCATAAAGGCACGGAGGCAACAACTCCTAACATTTATCTGTCGTTGTTCCATTGTACGATAACGTAAACAGCAGCAGCCGCAGCCGCAGCAGCAGCCGCAGCCGCAGCAGCTACACACCTTGGTAGTGAGGACGATAACCCAGAAGAGGATGTAGGCCACCCTCTTCGTTATCGGAGGAAGAGAATGCACCTACAACCACAGAAAACGGCGGCAGCAGCAGCGGCAGGCATCAGAGTTAGAAATGGGAATAACGTTACGCTAGAGGGAGGTGTCATCGCTGCAATTTGAAGATTACGTGCTAAAAACTCGGCCAAGTGCTCTTCAAAGATGACTTCTTGATTTGAAGCCAGCAACGTAGCTCTGTTGATTGTGAAACTGCATCTCTAGTGTCAAATTTTGAAGACGAATAAAAAATCGCAAGAAAAACTTGGCATCACAACGACCTTGCCATCACAAAACACGAACAACTCCGCACACGTCTCACACCTGACACAGCGCGCTCAAAAACAAGCGGCCCAACCACCAACCTGGTACACGACACGGTCGCCACATAGGACACCGAAGCCTCGTGGGCACACCAGAAGCAGCAGCAGTAGCAGCAGGACAAACGAAATAGAAAACAGCGGCGCATCCTCCTCCGACGCATGCACCGACCGTACCTGGGTGTAGAGGTTGACCGAGTTGATTCCGCTCATGCTCCCGATGAACGACCATCCCAGTTGCCGCAGGCGAGAGGGCAGGCAGGCCGCGAAGCCGCCGCCGGCGCAGCTGCGCTTCGTGGAAGTGCCCCACTTGCCGTACGAGGCGATGCCCCACCACAGCTCGGTCAGCATCACCGCCTGTCAGATAGAACGCCGGCGACTAAAGTTAAGTAAAAAGAAAAAAAAGTGGTACCGTAAGGCAGTAGCTCCAAGAGTGTAAAACATGACAGGGACCGCCAAGAGGATGATCTTCGTAGCTCAAGAGGGTTGAAAACAGGTGTTGTACCACCACCCAAGGCATTTTCGCGGCAAGGGGAACGAACAAAATGTGCACGGCACGGTTAGCCCCACGACTACTCCCATGCATTGAGGTTGAAGCGGGCCGAGGCGTCCTACGGGAACAAGGCACGCGTGGAACCGGGAATCCGCACGAAGGGTAACGCCGAACGGAAACAACAAACCCCGACGGTTTGGTCGAACCGACACAACACGCTCCTCACCTCTGACGCAGCGGCGATGATGAAGAATACGGCGGCCGTGTACGGGAAGAACTCGCTGTCGGACCAGTACATCACCACTGAGCAATTTCACCGCGGCCATCGCCATCACGATCACCATCAAGACCACGCGCCGCCGAAGCGTACATATCCCAAAAGCAACAAAAAACACAACACATTAACAAAAGTAGAGAGAGGAAGGGGTGTGCGAAAACAGTCGAGGCGGAAGAAAGCATGATGCCATGTGCGAAGAGAGAGGGGTGGCGGGACGCTGTGTGTGTCTGCTTATTTTCCTGGACCCTTTTTTACGGGGTGGGGGGGGGGTGAACTTCTGGCTTGATCTTGGAAGTGAAGTCGGAGGACGCCGCCCATCATACAAACGTAGGCATGATAGTCAAGAATAGGTCAACGAAAAAAAACTTACCGAGGAGGAGAGTGATGACCGCCTTAAGCCCGCCGCGCACGATGTTGAGGAGGAGCTGCCCAAAGGGTCCCCGGTGACCTCCGAAGACGAACGCCGCCTGCTTGATGTCCCACACGTCCTGGGTTAACAGATGGAGAGGTGCAAAAGCAGATATTTCGCGAAGTTTGGTCACTGCTACTGTGGTAGCATGGACGGGATCCTGCCCGCCTTGGCTCTGCCCTCAATGGTGTCCATGATTTGTTCACCAAGAGGCACGCGGAACGTTCTTCGGTTCGGTCGGGGGTGAATCGCCTCTACAGGGAGGGGGTGAACCATAATCCTAGCCGCGGTGAACCCAAAACACCCGCAAGGACGGATCGCTTTGTGTCGCGGAGGAGGTCCTGTGCGCCTGCTCCCCGTACGGAGAGCACAAGGGAGACTTTGACACGTGCCACCACAAAGAGTGGATGTGAGCACGGCACGTACAAAAAATTGGGGCGTTTCAGACTACAGGGGACACTCGCACGTGACCCTGGACAAACGCTGGTGGCTGTTCTATCGTACCAATAAGTCTGTACGCTTTGGATTGAACGGCATTATGCGGCCGTGTGTCGAAAGAGAAGACAAAATAGTGCAAGAGAGAGTGTGGAGGACACCAAGTTCAGAGGAGAGCACGCCAAAGGACCGGCTCAAATGCGAGAGGCGGAACGTACTACTGGTAGAAGAAAATATGTACCCTGACGAACGAGCACGCGTAGAGGGTGATCACGGTCGACGCCCACTGGGCATAGTTGCACTCCCCCAAGTCTTGCTCGCACTTGGCGCCCACGATCATCAGGTGCAACCCCATGATGTGAAGCGCGTACACCTTAGTTTGATATTTTTGTAGTTCAAGACCGGGAAGGCGCGAAAGGACACACGAGGCGTGCGGGGCGCAGATAGTAAGCAAGTGACGGAAAAATGTGACAACTTGCATGTAGTGCAATGCGTCTTGAAGGTTGACTGCAACACTCGGCGAAAAGTCAAGACCAAATTACCTTTCCATCGGGACTCACGTCAAGTGTGAATTCTAGAAGTTCCACAGGGGCAAGAAGCGACGAGCGAGAATCTCATTAATTAATGTGAGTCACACTCCCTCATCGAAAATTAACCATCCCCGCAGCAAAACACCCCTGCCTCGAAGCGTAAGAAAACCCTCGACGCATGCACGCATATCGCCGTATCCCTGCCGATAATCTCTCAAACCAATCAATGGGTTACTCCACTCACCCTCCAGAAGTGAAAGATGGGCACCAGCCAGCTCTGTCGCTCTACGAAAGTCTTCTGGAACCTGCGTGTGTTGGATGGTTGGGAGGAGGAAGAGTGTGAGTGAGTGCACACTGGTGTTGAGCAGTACATCCACTTCGGCTTGCATGTGTTGGATGGTTGAGAGGAGGAAGAGTGAGTGAGTGAGGGTACACTGGTCATCCTCTCTTGCGGTTGATACAGACGGGTCCGCCCATGTGTCAGAGTAAGGTTGGACTTCCAGGAGCACTCCACGTGCGCTGAGGGTGGCGGCAATGCCATCTTCAGGGCTCCCCGTACAACATTAGGCATACATCGTACAACCAACAATAACAGCGCGACAGACTCTTCCGCACTGTGCACAAACGAATTATTCCTAAGCCGCGTTCGACACAAGGAACAAATAAACGAATTATTGTTTGCCAATGGTATACGACAACATTGTCCATGGAGCACTCGGTCGGCCGTTTCTTCTGGAAGGGGCAGGCCCACTGCTCGGCCGTCGTTCGACCGTTCACGCGTATATCATGTTTACAAAAATAGACGCATTGGGAACGCGCTTCGTTCCAGACCCCTGTAGGATGCGGACAATTCGATCGCCTCTGGACAAGAAGAAGGTGTTCCTGTTTACCGAAAGGGTCGACGTCGAACTCATCCGCATCCAACAGGGGTCAGGAACGAGCAAGTTGAGGTGTGGTGACAGTACACGGTACAGTACACGGAGTTAATGGTGGAACGAACGGCCAGCAGCGGACTTTCCCCTTGAAGAAGGAACGGTCGGCTGAAACGTATACTGACGCGACATGTTTGGCAGAGAAATTCATGTAGCTTTTCTTATAACCTTGCTGCCGGTCAACATACGTGGTATGGTCCGTCCGGGACAATTAATCCACCTTGTCACCCTGCACTTAGGTGCACTTTTCTCGGGGTAGGAGGGATTGTTCTGAATTTCTAAAGCACCGTAATGGGCCCTATCTCCAGGCGCAGAAATCTATTGAATATTTTTTATATTTTTTTCACTCCTTGACTTTTTATTTCAGAATAACCAGAACTGCTCGTTCATAACCTGCTGGAGGGTCTACTTTGCAGAGAAAAAATCTGAGACCGGATTTCGATAGCTCTCGGAATTTGCCAGGTGGATTGTCTTTCCGATAATAAAAATATGATGAAACGACGAAGTTATGCCCCATGAACCGATTCTGGCAGGGCATTTTGTTCGCAATCGTTTGCGATAACCAACTTCACGATTTGAAAATAACATGCGGCAAACGATTCCTCTCGAAATTCCGCAGATGGGCTTTCTTTCAGATTTTGCATAAAAACTATTTTTCATGAGATATTCCATGAGTTGCTCGCCGCTGTGAGACGAAAAGGTCGCACGCACGCACACCACGCATATCCATATGAATGTATGCATGTGATCAGCAGGTTTGTGTGTAATATTTGTACAAATGCAATAGGATACGTGGTGTTAAATATGCATACCATATATGAACATGAGTATACACAAAGCAGTCACATTGGTGCAGAGCTTGAAAGCCCTGGGAGTTTCCGTCGTACAATTAGGGGGGTTCCGTGGTGTGGTGAGGGGGCTCCATGCATCATTTTGGCCAAAAACGTCGCGTTTTCTCAAAAATAAAAAAAAACTGCAGCGATCGACGTAGCTCGGCGAGGCGATCACGAATATCGTTGTATCGCCTTCCAACTCTTCTTTTTACGAAAGTTATCGCACCAAACGTTAATGGACAAATTGTCCCGGACGGACCATAGGTGTTTTGGGAATTTTTTAAGATTCAGTTTCGGGAATGCAATGTATTGGGAACCACGAGTGCCGGCGGGGGACAACACATCAAGACGCGATAGGGCTGGTGCAGCGCGGCCAAGGCACGCTTGAAGCCAAGGGGCTTGTTCAATACGTGCTCCGGGGACCTCAGCCGAGCACGACCGTGGACACCAGTACTAAATTGGAGCTGGGGTGTGGAGCTGGGGTGTGCCCAAGGAATCAAAGCTGCACGGGATGATCTTCGAATACATGCTTTCCGCGGTCGTAGACTAATGCTGTCAAGGTCCTTCCCAAAGCCTCAACCAACACGCCTTCCAAAGTCGACGAGCTCACGCCTCTCCTGGATTCACGGAACCCTCTCGACTCACTTTTTCTCGAGAGTCTTTCCCTTGAACATGGTGGCGACGGTGAGCTTGAGGCACTCCTCCTGCCAGAATATCTCGTTGAAGTCGTCGTAGTTTCTCACGCTCGAGTGGTCGATCACTCCGTGCCCGATCTTGGACAGCTGGTTCGCCAAGAGGCTGTAGGCCGGGGTGATTACCTCGTCGAGGAACGAGGGAACCTTGCGCAGCAGGAACGACGCGGACGGTGTACCCACAAAAAGAGTCCGCGGTGACAACGCGCCAGAGAGAAACGGTAAATAGAAGCAGTAGCTCATCCCCGTCGCACGAGCAACAGCAGCGTCTACCAAGCTATTGCGAAGAGGAGGAAACACCGCTATGAAATACTGTTTTGACAATGCCCGTCTCGACCGCGCGTCATGTATTTCTAGCATCTGTACGCCTTGAGCGCTAATATTGCCTGGTTTATGAGAACGGGTTACATCACCATAGGACACGAAGCCGTGTATCCAAACGATAACAACGAAGGCTATGCCACGCACCGTAATGTCCGGCGACTTGCCCTCGATTACGGTCCTGAACGTGTGGGACATCTTGTGGTACAGGAAGCAGAGGAACTCGGGGCAAAAGCGCAGGTTGCTCGCCTGCAACACTCAAGTTCCAAGGAACCGACAGCAGAACGCGAAAACAAATCGGAAACGGCGGATGCATCGGCGTACGATAGCACACCAGCGGCGTTTTTGACGATTGTAGAACGACGAGAACGAGAGAAAACCAGCGCGAGAACGTACTCGACAAGAGGACAACGAGGTGTTTAAGTGACACGTGTGAGAGCGGCGACGACCAGGGCAGGCAGGCGGGAGGATCAAGGAGGAGACAAATAAGAGCAAGGCGCGCATACTGCACGGTACAAAACAGAGGCGAAACAAACATCGATCACTGAGCGACGATAGGCGGCAAGCAGGAAGCGGCGTAACAACGTGAGCCAAGATGGGAGATCGTCTGTGACATCTCGGCGTGTTTCTCCCATGGATCGATCAGAATCACCCTACAATACCTCCGACCAAAAATGGCCTTGTGTCTTTTCTGCAAACGTCTGATTCCGATCCTCAATAACTCGGCAAGACTTCGCACTCGAAAGCCTCTCGGCGATCTGCCATGGAGCCGCGACATTGGTGGTGCGTGCTGTGGGCACGGCGACCATAGTTGTAGAAGGCACTACACCCGCGGTGTGTGTGGCCCACGTAAATTCCCACAAAAACCGAAAACGTTCCTCTCCTACACAAGCGCACACCTGCGCCTCTCCCACTAAAGGGACACGCGTTTCCCACACAAACTAACAATGCTCTAGCACAAATACACAACGCCTCCGGCGCAAACGTGCGATTCTTCCTTTTGCGGCCATGGTGAACATCATGGGAGGCCGGTGCTTGCGTCATGTCACCGCCTCCAGTAGAGACCACCAATACACCTACACGATCAACCACTTATACGGCACTGGACAAGCGCGATCTTGAAGCATTTCATCAGGCACAGCTCGAAACCAGCCGAGCTGTAGACGACGAAGCGCCCAGGTAACACGGCGGCAGCGCCACTTTCATCTCAATGAAAAACGGGAATAATCGCCCTGAACATTCCTCTCCCGTAGCAACGTAGCAACCCCAAAAAATAGTCGACCTGTCAGACCACCAAGGCCAAGACCACCAGCCCGTCAACCCAAAAGCATCAAACACTCAACCAAAACAATCATCGCCATATCCTGCTAACCAGCCGAAGCAGTCAGCCAACCGAAATTCAACAAACACCAACGCTGCTCCTCTCTTACCTCTCCCCAGATGAGCAGCATGAGCGCACCCTCCGTGGCCATGGCGAACTCTATCGCTCTATCGCCTCCGGGGGGTGTGAACAGCGGCTGCAGCGAGACCGGGGTAACGCCAAGAAAGCTGCACGGGAACAAAAACGGAAGGGGGTGTACTCATAGTCGTGCATGCCGTAGTCGTTAGACTATTGACCTCGCATCCCTACAAAGCCGGGACGGAGCACGCCGGGTTCTCACCGGACCAGGCTCTCACATCACCAAGCGCGAAGCGCCGTGAGATATTCGGCGAGTCGCATGAAGCGTGCGCTGCATCCTGCTAAGCGTTTTCGGCATCTTGTGCTTGCTTCCTTGCGTACGGATAACAGCTGCGTATGACTTAATTTATTTTCTGGTGCTTTCACTTCCAGAGACAGTTGTAAGCACTGTGTAACTGCCTCGAGGGTGCTTGACCATTTTAACACAACGTGGTGCGATCATCCCCCTTGCGCGGAGTGAGGGTTCTCCACCCCGCACAACATGATCTACTCGACCACCATTATGGTTACCGCCAAAAAAAAAACCGGAGGTAAAAAAAAAAACGGTAACCTGGTTGCCGAGTTCACGAAGTGAATTGGCTTGTTTTACAACGTCGTTGCCAAGCGACGAAAACCCAACCCCGATGGCAAACACCGGGGGGGGGCGGCTTGTTTTCCAACGTCGTTGCCAAGCGACGGAAACCCAACGCCGATGGCAAACACCGGGGGGGGGCGGCTTGTTTTACAACGTCGTTGCCAAGCGACGGAAACCCAACGCCGATGGCAAACACCGGGGGGGCAAACACCGGGGGGGCGTCAATCGGTACTGCACTTCGAACGGCCAACCGAGCGAGTTGCCAAATGAATCCCCTTCCGCCTTCAAATCGATGGATATGGCACGTGGGAGGCTTTGGGACCAGGCAGTCATCACATCAAGGCACGGCAAACAGCGACATGCGTCGAGTGTGAGCTCTGCTGTAGGGAGAAGCCGACAAACGAGAATCGTCCGAGCTGCGTGCCCCCTCCCCGCAGGAGCCACGAGCCGCCGAGGGCCCAGCACCTGGTATGCTTGCACGGACTCCAGCTTCGCATTGCTTCGAGGTTTCTCGGTGTAGCTTCCCGATGTGGTACAAGACACACAGAGGGAGAAGCCATGGATGCCGTGTTCCCGCCTCGCTCGGCGGGTGCCCTTCACCACATCCACATAACCCCGTGCGTCCCGTACACCAGAGAAAATCCACAACCCCCAGCGTTGCGCAAAAAAAAAGAGGCCCTGAAGTGATGGGAAGTACCGCTGTTCTCACCTGCACCACCGTGTGTAGTTGGACAAAAGCTCTCCTCGAAAGGCCTCCAGGACGAGACCAGCGTCCTGCAGAGTCACTTGGTTCTCGAGCTCATGCCCAACAGCCCTGGGTGATTCGCGTGAGAGAAGAGACAAGGAAGAAAAAATAATGAAGGAACGCGGGGAGCGAAATATGGGCGTGGGTGTACAGACACACGGGGGGGCAAGGAGACGGAATGTGTAAAGGGAAGCATACAGCACCAGCGATACCAATGGTCGGAGCATGGTTGTTCGCTTTGGTACCGCACAGAAACTTCGGTCACCGGCAGATATCGTATGTTGGAGGTACATGACTGGTGCACCTGGCATGTCGGCTAGAAAACCCTAGCTAGCAGCAGTGGCATAGAGCCAGCGTAAGCAGCTGGAGCTGTTGTGGTTGAAACAATAATCGTCCCCCACAAGACAAAATAGAAAAAAGGGCCGTGATGCTCTTCACCTCGCCGGCAATGAGCGCATCCACACAACTGAAACGAAAAAGTACTGGAATGCCACTCAAGTCCGGTGGGCCGCCTGGTGTCCAAGACGCCTACCTGGATAGGCGGCTAGCCAGCATGGATATGGCGTTGTCTCGCTGGTTCAAGACCGAATCTTGCTGAAAGTCGAACACCTTTGCCAGCACCTGTTGAGGGCGGGGGGGGGGGGGNGGGGGGGGGGGGGGGGGGGGGGGGGGGGGGGGGGGGGGGGGGGGGGGGGGGGGGGGGGGGCGACGATGTATCGCATGCATCGTTTGGAACAACCGGGCCAGGTGCAAAAAAAAAAACACTCATCTCGCCAACGGGGCTGTCCAGCAAGCAACACGAAGATGGCTTTCCATGAACAAGTCCGGAACACTCACGTCGAAAGCATCAGGCGACCGCTTCGGGTCGTCCGGGTTCTTGCCGCTGACCCGAGGCATGTTCGCGGCGAACTGATCGAATGGGCTTGTGCCGGTGCCTTGCCCGCCAGAAGTCCTCGACACGTCGAATAGCCCCTCCGCGATAAGCTTGGTGTGCACCAGCGATTCGGTGGCCGGCCTCCGGACGTTGTCCTGCAGGCCGGCCAGGTGTTCCTCCTTCTCATCGACTAAGGCCTACGCGTAGCGTTTAGGCATGGGCGGGTTGATCTTGATATGTAGCACCACGGAGAGCAGCGAAAAAAATATAAATAAGCAAGCGCCACAATCAAAACTCGCTCGAGGAGTACACCAGGATACCTACCAGCGCAAGGAGAGCCCCTGAATGCTACCATCGTTGCATACGATATCAATGGCGAAAAAACTGCAGGATACCTACAAGAACGTGACCATAGGCTATGTTATCAACCACGAAAGAACCTGGCCAACGAAACATGAAAAAAGAGCGCTGCCGGCCACCACACTTCTTGTTCAAACCGCGCGCTTTGTAACGGTGAAGGCGCCAGTACGCACAAGCCCATCAACCACACAACAACACCGCCTCAAGTGTGAGCAAATCGACTCCAAACGTTTCTTGTTCATCATAGAGTGAAAGGGGAGCTCTACTGCTGCGCACAAGCAAAAAAGGACCCAAAACGTCCGTTGCATGTAGACTACCAGTACATACGTTGTACCGCGGTATCGACAAAACAAAAATATAAATTTTCAAGAGTGAGGAGCCAATTTCTTGCTGGTCGGAGAAAAAAGAAAAACCCAACCAATTATCAAGGCCTTGATGGATGTACGTATTTCTTGCTGGTTGGAGAAAAAAGAAAAATCCAACCAATTATCAAGGCCTTCATGGGTGTACGTATATGCCTTCATATTCCCTCGAAGCGAAACAGAAGACCGGTCGCCGCACCGTTGCGTTGGTCCTCAATTCTCGATAAAAAGGCGGTACATTCTCAAACCATATCTCAGAAAAGGATGACGGTGCATCCAACCGAAAGTCTAAAATTGTTATTGAGCAGGCTGAAGATCGACCTCTCTCAGCAAAAACTCGTCATGCAGGGCTGTGAAATGTAGCTAGTAGCACTGAGGTGTGTTTCAAGCGCAGTTGTAAGCTTCCATGCATGCAGCACGTTCTATTTGTGCAGACTAGTCTAATTTGTTTCCTCCTGTTTTTTGGGCGATTGGAACATTGGAACATTGGAACGGGGCGTTGAGATGCGGGGGAACTGCAGTCCTACGGCTCAGGAATACGTAGACTATTGGGACAGGAGTCGGGAGAAAACGAGACTTCCACCTTCCAACCCTCCGCCTTGCTCTGGTCTCCGAGCTTAGTTTTGGCTCGCAAGTGTGCGCTACGCGAATAACGACCCCTTCGCCTCCTAGACGTACATGCACATATTGAACACGCCACACGCGGCCGGCGCATTTCTCACAGGGATTGACTGCTGTTGATTCAAGCGAGGAATGAATGATGCACCTCGGTTCTCGCGCCCGTCACGGGTCGATGGTTGGAGTAAACGCTGCCGAGTCTAGGTACTCACGGCGGGGGCGGTATTCGCAGGGCGCGGCTTGGGCACAGGCCCCGTCTTCTCCTCGGCCCGCTCATAGCGAAGACTTCGATTTGATGCTGGTTGCATCGAGTCGTTGCCAGCCTCGCGCTCTTGGCGCAAAGACACTGGCACCGCCCAGGGGCACCCCAAGAAAAAACAGCAGTGAGACCTGCGTCGCGTCAAAGAAGCTTGGGGAAAGCAAAGGGACACGCCGGGATGTGGGGAAACCACTGGATGTTTAGACTGGCCGGGCAGAGTGTGCCGGGTGGGGGAACGGGCAACAGCCCTGCACTTGGTGTTCTGCCGGGAACGACTGAGGGGCAGCAGCGAGCAAGCGGCCGAGAGCTCTGAAAGTAAACAGATGCCTGCTGCTGCGCACACGCACGGCGACATGTATTTATTCATTTCTAAGCAATTGGCAGACAACAGGGAAGAACTGCAAGCGCTGATCCTCCTTGTCTAGCCGAAACACGCGGCACAGATATGTACACATCGACTGCAAGCCTACCTTTCGAGTACACGGATAGACTAATCGAGCTTGCATGGAAGCCGCGTGAGCACAAAACAGCAACCCTCTCACGGTTCTGCTTTGAAGATGCGAGGACACATGTACACAACGAGGATGCCGTCGATCACGCCCCGCTGGACGAGCCAAGCTCACCTGCCTACTGTCGTCGTCACGACGGGCCTGTCTCTCCGTTGTCTGTTCCTTATTCGGTGCAATGCAGTTGTACAGCTTACAATGGTTTTGAAAACCAGGGTTGGCTCCGTGGGGGGGGCTCGCTAGATGTACTAAGATGAAAGAGGAGGTGCGCACACAGCATGTATGCTGTCGTCGGAGCCCCGCACAAGTGAGAATTGATTGAGCTCTTCACACTTGTCCTGAAAATTCGTGATTTCTCCGCACACTTACGAAGACACCAAGCAGCCTCCCCCACACCACCGTGCTCGAGATAGACGACTACCTCGTACACCGAAGATGAAGTTTTTCATGACCTTCACCCTGCTGGGGTTGGCGTGGGCTGCTGCTACCAACCCCGAGGAAGAGCACATGGAGCGTAAATTGGTGAGAAAGCTTTCGTCCTCCCAAGTTCCGACTTCCCACGAGAGAGCGTCACGACGCAAGACGAACGACTCGAACATGCGGTCTCTCGCTCGCGGTGCCATCCGCGGACACACAGCAGAGCGATTTGATCGAATCGATCGCACTCCCATCGTGCTTGGAGCCTACCATGACATGATACACCCAAGTTTCCCAGCGCCTTTGCGTGCGCCCGCTCTCTCGAGAACCCATGACACCTGTGTGGCCTCCGCCTCCTTGCCGCTTTCCTTTAATCCGTCCAGAAAACGGCCGAAATGGTTAGCCACATGAACCGCCACCTACGGGACGCCGGCGAAGGCCGCTTCTCCCGGAAAGAAGCTGCCCAACTGAAGAGGTATGTTGCATAACGCTCAAGCCACAGACACTAGCGCATGAACATGCCCACCCTCAAGAAAGCACGCGGGGTAATTCAAGCGTTTCATCGGGTTAATTTCAAGGCAGTGTTGTAGTCTTGGGACCCATGCATTTTGTTCCAGTACTCCAAAGACGGCCCTCATCACGAGGGGACATATGGGACACCTTCGTTTTTTAGACTTCAACGCGCTCGTTGGTAACTTTTTTCGGTTGGTAGTCCCTTGATAGTCGTGTACGCCGTATAGACCACTCCATGGTTAATGATTAGAATAATTCGATACGGCAGGGAACAAATCCTGGTCTCCGTTGGAAGCGACGCGCTGCAAAGCTCGTTGTTAGTGAACTTGATCGACTTCATGAGTCGCGAAGGAAGGGATTGCTGTGCCCTTCTCGCGATAAAAATATATCAGGCAGGAACCGCAAGAGGGGTCCAACCCCCCCCTCCTATGTGACCCGGGTTGGGTCGTCTAGCTGGTAGAAGTGGAGGATAGGGGCCAGAAGGGCAGACGACAGAGTCCAATGATGGGAGAAAAAAAAACAAATGCAAGTGTTGTGAGTCCTGACATTCCCTGATGCTGGCGACTTTTGCGGCTTTGCAGGCAGGCCCGCGAGGAAGAACACCTGGCGAAGAAAACTAGCAAGGAATCCGCCAAGGAAGCCATTCGTGCGGAGAAGATGCGTCGCGCTGCGGAACATTTTGGCGACGTGGGTTAAAAGTTGATAGCCGTTTCACAGAGGGCATCCTAGCTTCGCTGACGGATTCATAACGTAGATCGAGTCAGCGTGAGGGTCAACTAACCTATCAAGATACAGTAGAAACAATTGGCCATCGGTGATAGGTCCAGTGGGAACAATGATCCGTGTTCTCCAGGACGTGTGGTCATTTGTCTGACCGCTAAGGCAAGACATGAGAGTACGGACTCCCGGTGAGAACCCGGCGTGCTCCTTCCCGGCTTTGTAGGGATGCGAGGTCAATGGTCTAACGACTACGGCATGCACGACTATGAGTACACCCCCCCCCCNCACCAGCACCTTCAAATGAAGCCTGAGCGAAGGGGCCAGAAGTACTCCCCGGACTCTGCGAACAAAGTGCAGCAGAAGAAGGCGCTTCAGAACCTCGCCCGGGATATGTCGCACGGCTTTGACCCCGCTGCTGTGCACGAGGCGATGGGCAGGGTGAGCACCAGTGGCAACGTGGTGCGGTGTGGCCAACGCTTTGCAATTTTCGAGCAGATCAATCTCACTGCTGACGGCGGTTGGTACCTTGCCCCTGGAAGAAATCGCGTGGGACAGGCGTTTCGCAACATGGCATCGATATCACTTGGGCAGGTCGCCCGTCTTGGTGTAATAATGCTAGCGTATCGCGTACCAGCCTCATGACCGCAGGCACCAACATTCACGGTTACCGTGTGCCACGCATGGCGGGTACGATGCCAAGCAGGCAATAAATCACGTCCTCACACTTTGAAACCACCCGTGTTTGGAGATTAGCGAGCGACGTCCAGATTCACGGCACGCGTACAACCGCAAGAATCTCCACCATCCCGGCTGTAATTGCTCTGCAACTTCCACCCGACCCGCTTCTGTTGACTTTTCTGACGCTCTTCTGGGTGCGCAGAGGCCCCCCGGTGCCCGCAAGACGGCGCACGAGCCCCACGCTTCAGCTCGGACTGGTCACCAAGTGCCGCACTCGAGGCACAAGAAGGTGAGTTCGGGACGATGAGAGACGGTGGGGAAAAACCTTACGGTAGCGTGGTGTTGTGTTTCGCAGAGTGTCAAGTGGCCCGTCCTTGGTTTGTATCTCTTCGGGTTTCATTCTCTTGGGTTCTTGAAAATATGCTCCTTGGCGGCTTTTGTCCCCCTTTCAGGCGTCCGGCGATTGCCTTTGCTTGCTAGTGGCGAAGCATATGATCATGTTTTGAAGGTTCGAAATATTAATAGATACATTAGGGAGATCAACGCATCGCCCATCACTATTACGCTGCTTTCGCACAGTGACCGCGCCCTCCCCTACATCCGGCTTGCTTTTCATGAATCGTGCCCCCCACCACTGCCGGCGGCATTTCTCGGTGGCGCAGCTGAACGCTGCCGACGTCAAGAAAGCGCAGCACAACCTGGCCAAGGCAGCGCACGCTATGCACAGAGTGGGCGACGAGGATGCCCAGGTCGGTGCCGCGGAACCGGCCAAGGACGGAGAGGAGTGAGTGAGAAGCGTGGAGGGAACCTTATTATTGGTAACCCATGCATGAGAGATAGGCTCTCCGCCCTCTCAAAGTCCACACTATTTGCTCGTCCGCGACGATGGGCAGCCGGGTGAAAGAGCTGTACCAGTAGGTACGAATTGGTTCGTAGGCGTGTCTTGCAAGTGTACACAATAACTCATTAGTTTTCTTCGTTTAGTACGTTGCACGTCAAATCTTTTTCCAAGCCGGAAGCGTTATGCCCGGACGTGGGTCACACGCTTGACGTAGTCGACACCAACGTAGTTTGTGTTTACCAAGTGTGCGAGCTAGAACAACGATATGTATGTGCTCTATGAACCAGAGGATTGACTGCTTTAGTTGGACATATATTCGCTCCATCATCGCAAGTAGGCCCCAACGGTTCATCTCCCATGCTGCTCGAACTCTGCTGCCACCGAGAGGGGCACCACCAAGAGTGTGTGGCTTTTGGGGGATCGCGCGCTCTTCACTGGGCATGTTTTTTAGTAGTTTTGTTATTCTCGCATGCGCCGGAGGCCAGTGCGCTCTGTCCGGAACATGCGTTCCTCCGGACTTGGTTCAAGGTATATTTCCTTGTTAGCTTCAGAGGTACGCACAGCGGGGCACATGCAGGCATAACGCAGCAGCAAGTGACTGAATCTGAGCCCCGGTCGCTTGGGAAATGCACGTGTTCCCGATGCCCTACACAAACTAAGCGGCGAGCACAACAAAAGTTTGTGCTTTCAGGCACGCTGCATGTTTTGCATTTCGCCACCTACGAGGTGGGAGGACAAGAACTTGACCCGAACAATACCCAAGATCTAAGCACCTGGCCATGACAACAGGTACTCAGTTCTAACGTAGTGTGAAGAACAAAAACCCGTCACCTTCGATCGTTCTTCACGCTGAAATTCACGATGCCTACCAAGGCTACACGCGTACATGCATACAGGTAGCAGACATGCAGGCAAAAGCCAACGCTGGAGACAATGGGCGGGGTGTGCAAGCTAGTGAAAAGTGTTGAGCACGATGACCAGTAGATTCTCGGCAAATTCCGCGAGTACCGTACTTCCGGCAAAAACATCCGAGAAAAAAGCGGCGTGCCGACTGATCGCGCAACGCGTTGTTGTTCTGTGCCGTTTGATTTGAAGAACACGTCGTCGAAACTTACCACGCACGTTCAAAATAAAGCGGGGACCTCGGATTGGAGGTAGCCCTGCTTGAGCGGGGCAAAATATATTCAAACCCTTCGTTGTGGTGTACGAATGCGCGTTCAGATAAGAACAGGCCCCCAAAATACGGCGGCTGCAAGACAAGCACCCAGGATGGTTAGGGGTGACGCCAGCAGCAGTTGGTTTCAGATTTGGGCAGGGAGGGGGGGGTGCACCTCGTGAAACACTGTTATACTTGCGGAGGGGGGGCGGGGGCGTACTCATGTTTTGCATGCCTTCGTGCACTGGCTGCGCGTCCTCCAGAGGGCCGAGCATATTCCCACAACACCGATCAAACAGCCAATCAATCCTTCCTACTTTGCCGAAGGTGGCCCAGCAACGTCCCTAGCCTATCTAGGCATACCCTATCGATATCACAGCTGCCGCTCATTCAACTAGCTTCCAATGCCCCAAATATTGTATCCACCTACCGTTCCTGGCTATTCCTTGCCTCAAACACCTCCCTGTACTTTCCTTCTCCATTTCCCAGCTCAGACACGTACCAATCTATCTCCTTGTCGTACAAGACACTTCCCGAACACATTCACGTTTGAACTGAAGGGGTGCCCGATGTTACTGCTGGTGTTCACGATATCCACCCAGAAAGCCGTGTGCTTTTCATGGACCAATCGTGGTAGCAAACAGAACAAGAACCCCGTTTACCTTACAGGGATACAGACGCCTGCTTCAAGCAAGAACGTGCAAAACAAGGGCATGGGCTCAGTGAGCTAACCAATAAACGTCCTGTACCACACATCAGCGCGTAAAGTGAGGATGACCGACTCAGTCTTGATTCGCTTCGAAGAAAACAAACCTCGGCAAGTCTTGCCGCATGCCTGCACCCTCACACCACCTGCAGCTGTTAGATTATCACCGTTGGGAGCCAAGCCGGTCCAAAATGACGTCATTTCGCAACATGTCACAGCGGCGGCTGTGCATGTACTAATTGTTTATGAGCGAAAGTCAGCACTTTTGTCCACCAACGAACCCTTGATCTAGATTGATATCCAACAACCCTGAATGTAGGTGACTACGGAGCCGAGATCGTTGCGACGGTTTTCTCGAGGAGTTCCAAGAGGCGGTTGTTTTCCTCCGCAGTCCCGACAGTCACCCGCAGACAATCCTTGCAGTGAAGCTCGTTGCCGCGGAATCGCACCACGACTCCGTTGTTGGCCATGCGCTTGTAGATCTCCTGCGCGTGGTCCACCTGGACGAGGAAAAAGTTGGCATCCGACTCCTTGACCTCTTTCACAAAGCTGTAGCGCCGCAGTGCTTCCTGCAGCCGTATTCGCTCCTGCGTGAATTCGCCACCCGCGATTGACGAGCAGGGCGTCAAGAAAACAGGCTTTAGGCGAGTCACACAGCTGTGGTACACCCGCCCACTCATGTTCTGAACGTTTCGGTCTGGGCATCTCTGTGTCAAACACACTTTATTCAGGGACTTGATTGTGACCCACTAGTCATGGCGGGTGCTCAAGAACAGCCTACAGCAGAGAGGCTCGCGCGGTCGGAGAACGGTGTCACAGCGAACAGTGACGCCTGCACTCCTCGTACGGCGATGCCAACCAAAAGCAGAACAGCAGCGTTTTCCATGTGCATCAAGGACAAGCGAAAGGATTCAATTCCCGCCCGGCCTCCAGAAAACCGACACAACTCACGTCGAGGATGGTGGTGACCCGGTCCTCGTAAAGGCTGCGGTCCTTGAGGGCTCGAACGGCGACCTCTTGGGTGAGGCGGTTGACGTTGTACGGAGCCTTGACGTTGTTCATGTACTGGATGATGTGTTCATTCGCGTAAGCAAAGCCCATTCTGACGAAGCGAAAAGAAAATGTCGGGGTGGGGGGGAGGGCGAGTGTTTCAACATGATGCGGGAAGACCCACGCGATGGATGTTCGCATGCCAACATGTGCAGTCTGACAAGAGGGTTCGAGCGAACACATCATGACCACGTGGACAAAGAGCGTGGGTGACGACCGAACAACAGCGTTGCTACAGTTAGCCCTGCGCCTGACCCCCTTTTTTGGTGTATGCGCGTTGTCGGGCTGTTGGTCGATAAACCACAACAACAAAGTTTTTCCGCTTTTCAGGTCGCCGGCGCCAAATCTCGTTTTGACTTGATATTAAAGAGCGAGAGAAGAACGCGAAATACTCGATGCCACAAACGAGCTGGCTCTTGCGGTTCAGTACACACCTGTGAACAGGACATATCTATGGATGCATCGGTCAGTTTTTCAATCGGCGGGTTCTAACCCATAGAACACTCTAAAAACAAGTGATTTTCGGCCCTTTTCGCCTGCTGCTACGAACGTGAGCAACTTAAACGCAAATCGCCACCGATGAAATCGTAGCTCTCCTTCTCAGCAAAGTGACGCAAAAAAGCCACGCTAGAATCCACTGCGTCATCGTCGCGCAAAACGAATCCCCAGATCAGGTACTTATCGGGTACTCATGGGTACGTCTGGGAAGAAAAAATCGCCAGACTCGAGGAAAAAACGAAAGCAAAAGTTCTCGAGACAAAACGAGATATGTGTCGAAAAACATGCTATGACGATTGAGGTGGCCTCAGGGCGTCGCAAGCAAGGTTCGACGGGCTGGTGAGGAGGGCAGACGTCAAGGAGTTGACACGGAGCCGCGACGCCGCAACGGCAAAAGCTGACGCCGCCCGCGTACAAAAGAACAAGGCGAACGCGGCAAAAAGAAAGGCGGAGAGAGTAGCAGCAGAAGAAAAAGAAGCAGCAGCAGCAAAAAAAGTTGAAGCAAGCAGGCAGCGAGAGCTACGCCAGGTAACAGCACAAGCTGATAGGGGGCGGGGTGTTAGGCAGTCGTCTTAGGTTCGTGGGCGCAGGCGGAGGCAAAGCGAGCGCGGTGGTGGCCGGAGCACCTGGGACGATGTGCGAGAGTTTTTGTTTTTTTTGTGCGTGTGTTTTTCTTGCTGCTGCTGCTGCTGCTGCTGCTGCTGCTGCTGCTGCTGCTGCTGCATTTTTTCGGTGAAATGATTTTTGTGCCACGGCACAAAGGCTGTACCGCCGGCGCTACTGCAGCTCTTTCTGTCGTTGCTGCGCCATTAGTAGCTCTGGCTTACGTGCTTGCTGTGCAGTACCTCTTCGGCCTCAGGCAGGCGAGGAAAGGTTGCAAGCGTGGGCAGTTTCTTTTTGATGTTGTGTTGTGTCAAATCAACTTTTTTTTTTCGTGTTAAATTGACAAGTATGCCTGCCATCATCCATAAACTTCGGCGTTTCTTTCGTCATCGCCTACATTTGTGTCACGGCGCAAAGGCTATACCGCGAGCGGTACTGCCGCTCTTTCTATCGTTACTGCGTCATCAGTAGCTCTGGCTTATACACGTGCTGCGCAATACCTCTTCGACCTCGTGCAGTGGAGGAAAGGCGCGAGCGGGGGCAGTGCCTTTTGGGTGGTGTTGCGTTGTTTCAAACGTCGTTTTTTTTTTCGTGTTGATTCAAAATACATCTGCCTTCATCCATCGCGGATTCTTTATCACATCTTATCGTCATCCTCCCCGCTCAGCTCGTCGGACAGACCACTCTCAGACTCCGACTCCGACACAACATAGTCGATCACGCTCCTAACCTGCCACTCAGGGCCATGATTTGTGGCGCCGGTCAGGAGTGAGGTGATCGCAGGTCTAGTTTGATCACGAGGGAGCACACGCATCAACCCCACCGTGTTATCCGTGTATGTGTTGTTGTTCGCGCGCATCCACGTCCGCTCAAAAAAATTCGAAAAATACAAGCCATCGCAGCACATGTTCAGTCTGTTCGCCCTAGAAATGGACGCCGCTGTCAAAATTAGTCGGCTTTGATTGGCTTGGCAACGAAAAAAAAAAAGAAAAAAGTCTACTCGAAAGAACCTCCGCAGGGCTAATAGTAGCGGCCTTAACAACGGTCGCACCACACATCGGGAGACACGCGCTTCCAATCCATCGACATCGGTCTGTACTTGCCCGGAAAACCACGCCTGCCGCCTAGAACATAAGGGTCCTGCACAACGAAAACACGCTCACCGTATGGCCGCCAGCCCGAAGGCCTTCGACAGCGTTTGCAAGACCACCACAGTGTCCAGCTCGTCGATCAGCGAGCACGCGCTGTCTTTGCCGGAAAAGTCCACGTACGCCTCGTCGACGACAACGACGCCGTCGAAGCCACCCCTGACAATGTCTCTAACGACGGACGCGGGTATGCTCTTGCCGGTGGGGTTGCCTGGGGAGCACAGGAAGAGGATCTTGGATGAAGGGGTGGCCGCTCGGAGAACCTGGTGTTGGGGGTGTGGGGGAATTGGGCACGCCCCGTGAAACAAATACCACTAGAGAGGATGCACACGCAGGGGCCAAAGGGATTACGCCATGTTGTGCATTTTACGTTGCTCCCCGTTGTGCAGGCACTTGGTAAACAGACCACGCATCTATTTAGTTGAGTGACGAAAGCGGGGAATGCCTCTGCCCCAATCTGTGTCCAGCCTAGCAACGAAGGGCTTTCTCTAAGTGCGCACCATTGCTCTTTTGCGCGTTCGGCTTTGCTTGTGCACCGGGTTCAACGCTCTCACGGTCAGACACGCGGGTGAACTGAACGCAGTCGAGCGCGAAGAGAGGGGATGCACACGACAGGAGTAGACAGCACGTAGACCCGACCTGACGCGATGCCAGAGACAATCATTTGCGAATCAAACCAAGAGTGTCGTCAAAGCATGCATGGTTGATAGATGGTACCCGAACACGCCTTGGCTCGAGTATGGTTTGTGGGCAAGAAAGTTACAGTTTCGCGTTGCTTAGCCTACTGCTGTGCCAAGAGGTACGCGCTCACCTCAGAAACTACCACGTCGTAGTCCGGTGTCAACGGCACCTCTTGCGTTTGAACATCGTTGACCTTGGCGCAAACCTGGGAATGCCACGAAAGGGTTGGCGGACGAAAAGAGCGAACAGACAAAAAGCCAACGGAGGTCTATCAGTCGTGTGGACCGCAAGCTGGCGATTTTTGGTGCAAAAAGCGTTCCGCTGAAAATACCACGGGACAACACTGCGTGTACCGGCGGCATCATACGGGTGTTACGCTGGAGGGTAAATCACAAATCAACTTTACCTTGTACATGCCGTAGCTCGGGGGTGTCACGATGATGGAGTCCTCTCCAGGAGTACAGAAGATGCGGACGAGAAGGTCGATAGCCTCGTCGCTCCCAACCCCGACAAAGATCTGCTCCGGCCTCACCCCTCTCATCTCCGCGAGCAAGGCTTTCACCTCCAGCTGCTGAGGGTCAGGGTACCTGTTCAAGTCTAACCCTTCCAGATCCACCGTGCCCTGTTGGATGTGGAGTCGATTGGCGTTTGGCGCCGTACGGGCAGAGACGGGGGGAGTGGTTCGCGCGGGTGGTCAGCAATCTTGGCAACAACAGTCGTTGGCAACACTTCTGGGGACACGGACGGCAAGGTGTACGCTAACGGGCTTTCGAAACCCATCCTCTCAACTACACTCAGGTTGACTTGTGTTGACATTCTTGGTAGCAGTTTGAGGGCACGGCGTCAGGTGGAAAGCGTTGGGTCATTGGGGAGATGGGGTGGTTCGGACAGCCCACGACAAGGCCTGCAGTGGCTTGCGGAGCGCAGGTACTTCACGCCAGCAAATTAACGCGGTAAGGCGAGGTGGCGTTCGTTCATTTCAACAAATTTCGACCGCAGACAGGGGGCAGGATCATGCAATAGGGCTGCGCTGTGGTTCGCTCGACCTGATAATTTTTTTACCTGACCCGCCACCAATGATGGACCATAGCTGTTCTCATTGGCGTCCAGCAGCACGCCTTCGCTGTAGTCGTCTCGAGCGCATCGGTACGGTGTCAGGTCTTGAATGTTCGAGCGCACGAGGTCCGACATATGGCGCTTTTCGCCTGCTGAAGAAACGACGCGCGTGGTTGTTGGGGAGCGGAGCGGAGAGCACGGTTCATGTGAACAGGGATTCAATCATTCAAACGTTGTGCCAGCTGTGAAGATGACGTAGCACGCCAACAGCATGTGCGATAGTGCGCGTATCAAGAGAAATGTGGAACGGTGTCGAGGCGTAGGCTGTTGCATATCCAGCACTGCTGCTGTGCTGTAGACGACGCATACGGCGAAGATGTTTGCAAGCGCGCAAGCGCCATGACACTGCTGTACAGGCCTGCAGTCAAAGGCTTACAGGTGAACGAAGCAGCATAAATCTCCGTGTTCTGCATCTCACACACCTTTACAGCCATGACGCCTGCTTTTTGAGGAAATATACGTCAACACCATGGCGGACACGAGCACCGCCGTCGCCACTGCCGGCAGGACATGCTTGTCCTGCATCATGGCTTCAGAGGCTGACTGGATGGAGGGTGGGTCAATCCGGCGCTGGAATCAGGGCGCCAATGGCGCACCGTGGGATATCGTACAAGGATATGATCAGCAAGACTAATAGGTGTTATAGAACAGAGAGATGGAGAGGAGAGAAGACCGGTCGCATCGCAGGTGCTTGTGGTGTTCGTCGTGTGGTCTTGCGACGCGCTCTATGTTGCAGTCTGCGTTGCTTCCAGGGTTTCCCAAGAGGCATATCCCAACGGGGACCGCAGGGGGCTCCGTGATTTGAAGTCGATTCCTCCGCGTCGGTCGTGCACATGGTCCGATCGATCAATCGTGCATGCGATTGGCATCATCTGTCTCTAGGCTGCCGTGCAGGGCTCGGAAGACTCTGTAGCTGAATGCATTGATTCGTGCATTAACGTGCAGGCTTGCTCGGAGATGGAGCGCCACGGCATGGAAGAGTCGTTTCAACGCACGACAGCAGTCGGAGAAACACATCCGAGCCAAACACCTACTGGCGGTACGCACAAGAACAATACAATAGTAGGCGATTTCCCCAGCGAAAGTCCCCCTGCTGCTGCTCCCGTGCCAGCTCTAGGCAGGCCTCGGACTCCCGGCTCGGTTTCGGCCGTGAAGGATGGAAAGAATTTGTTATCCGCGTTCAGACGCAACAAGCGGCGGAACCGAGACGCTATCGGCGGTGGTACAACGAGCACTCCTCCGGCCATCCCTGTTCCGCAAAGCCACGTCAATCACAGCAACCCTTCTTCGGAGGGGACACTTCCTGCCGACAAGAGCATCGTAGACAATATCGTCAGGTTTCAGTCTGGAGCCCCAGATCTTGCGCGCAACCTCGAGGCCCCGTTGGATGCTTCGTTGCCCCAGCACCGTCGTGCTCAAGCCCAGCACGATAACGTTGGCGGAGACGGTGGCAGCGTTGGTGGCGATGGTCTTACGAGTGAAAGGAACGATGGGGAACCAAAGTCCGAGAAGGACCTTGAGGTGGCTACTGAAAGCCGTTCTAACGGCGGCGCTGTTGCTGTTGCATGTGGTGCAAGTGGTTACGCAGCTGAGTTGTCTGCTGGCGATGAGGCAGGTGACTGCTGTGGTGCTGGCGATGTTGACGACTCTGTTGCGACGGCCGCCGCCGCCACTGCCGATGCCGATGCCGATGCCGATACCGATGCTGCAACAGCAGCCTCGAAAGCTTCTCCGCCGAAGAAAGACAACAGCACAACTAGCGAGGGGTCACCTCCAAGACCAACGCCCGAGGTAAAGTCGCATGGTAGGAAGAAGGTGCTGCTGTTGTTGTGGCCGTCTTTCCTCTTCTTCCCTACAAGGGAAAGACATGGACGTCGTGCCTACTCGACCTCTCAGTCAGTCTGAGGAGAGCGCTACCCTCAGCGTGCACCTTCGATCTGAATTCAAGCCGGTGCAAGTTTCGCAACCCAACCCTCAACACCCGCGACAAGCGCCCGCCGCTCTCTCTCTCTCTCTCTCTCTCTCTCTCTCTCTCTCTCTCTCTCTCTCTCTCTCT
>CACKRE030003463.1:35768-59902 GCA_902602495.3 Ectocarpus sp. CCAP 1310/34
CTCTCTCTCTCTCTCTCTCTCTCTCTCTCTCTCTCTCTCTCTCTCGCGCGCTCGCTCTCTCCCCGGTGCAACGCCATGCTACGTGTGCCGCAAACAGATTGTGCGACAGGCAGCGCGAACGTCCCAGGCCGCCTTCCTGTCCAGCGTCCTACCGACGCAAAACTTGGACTTCGACACTGCCAACAGTGACAGCTCAAACCCTTTCACTCGCGCAGCCCTGCCAGAAAGTCCGCCCAACGGCCGCCACAGGAGTCCCGTAGTGGGGCCAGGAGAACCTGGCCGTGCGTCAGGGATCGGGGGGGGCGGGGTTTCAGGCTTGGGTGCAGCGATTTCGTCAGGAAATGGTGTGGGGCTGACAAGCTCCGACACGCGGGCTGCGGCCCGGTGGGCCTCGATGCGGCGTCTTGAAGACCAAGGCGCGGGGCTCGGCAACGCTGCGGATCATCAGCTGGCTCGGGCGCTTCAGCTCTGCAGAGATCTTCGTGGACTGAAGGTGATATCGACGGGCCACACCGAAGACTCGAGGTTGCGGTCTTCTGCATTTGGCAGCAAAATACGTGCATTCCTCTGACCCGTTCGCTCGATGCCGCACAGCCCTACACCCCCCCTTTTTTCCCCGCCAGCATTGTGTTTGTCGCATCATGACGCGCAGTTTCCCAGAACCAGAAAATAGTTGTGAAACGCGCAGGCCAGCAACTCCTTGAGTAGGCGCTCCTTTGGAGAGAGGCCAAGTATCAATCGCCACAGAGCAGTACCCATTCCTCTGTGACGCGTGTTATCACTGGTAGGCGCGTGTATGGTGTTGCTTGGCGGCTGCCGTGGCAACCGACGCTGCCGCAGGCCCGCTCCGCTCTTTCCCCATGCTGTTTCCTCCGTTGAGAGCTCTCGGGACAACAAACGTAGCTTTCGCTGTGCACCATGTCCATGATTGTTGTCTTTCACGATCGCGTTGCGGTTTCCTTCCTCTTTTTCATGATCACTTATCGCGGTCTTGTGTTGACCCTACGCTTGTCCCGTTGCGCGGCCACCAGGCCGGCATGGGAGGCGGGTCCCAATCGGGGCACGAGCGAGCGTCCCGGCTCGACGCTCTCCAGTCGACCCTCCATGGCCTTGAAGAAGTCCTGTCCAAGCGGCGCGTCGTTGACCAGACAGCCAGGGCAGAGGCGGAGGCCCTAGGCGGACCGGCCTCCGTGTGGAGCCTGCTGAACGGCGACGAAGGCAGCGGTACCGACAAGGATCAAACCCAGGTTTCTTCTTCGGGAAGACGGGAGGGAGCGGCCACAGGGACGACGACCGCGATTGGCGGCGGCAGCGGGGGTTGGTTGACAGGCTCACAGCTCAAGGCTTTCGAGAAGAATGTCGAGGCCAGGTGTGTGCGTGCGTTCACCAAGTGTGTTTTATGCGTACTTGTTACCTAGGCTTGGTGCGTGGCTGGGCACGTCGTAGTTCCTTCGTAAGTGTGTGTGGGTTCGCTTGTTGGGCGGGGCAGTTTTGCTGTCCTTGGTCGCTGAACGCTGTGTGTTGAACGTATAGGTTCGTGCTTTGCGCTTTTTGTGTGTCATAAGAATCTGGGGGCCATTGCTTTCGCCGGACCCCCGTTCCTTTTAGGTAACCCGAAGCCGTAACAGACGAGGACGACGGGAACAAAGCATTGGCGGAGCAGGGCAAGTGCGACTACCGTCAAACCTATTATATCTAGACCAACGTGATGCGGCGTGATGCGTGTTTGTTTCAAGTAGCGCCGCTCACCCACCCTACGGGCGAACCTAACACCCATGAATGCTATTTTGCTTGCTGCCCTGGGCATCGCATGACAAAAACATCAGGACTTCGATAGAGATATCGGCGCTCGAATCTGAGCGGCGGAAGCTGAGGAGCAAAGTGGAAATGTTCCAGAGACAGGTATGGGTCGGGGTAGGCACCAAGCTGTGTTGATGTGTTACGCGACTGAGGTGGCCTCCCGTCGTTGTCGGAACAATATCGGCCGAAGATGGCGACGCTCGGGGCCAATCATGTGTTTCTTCAGCTGGGTGCTTGGCATGGAGCTGGATGCAAGAGCGGGGGCGCAGCTTGAACATCGATTGGTTGGGTATGGAGCGTTTTCGTGTCCACACTGGACTAGTCGATTCAGCTATTGTCGCTCAACGCGATAAAACCCCCAATAGCCAGCACTGTTGTAGAGCGGACGAAATCCATATTTTTGTATTTCGCAAGACAACTCAGATTTTTAGCTTGTTTGGCTGTTGTGCCGATGGTTTCTGCCGGTGCAGACTCGTGGCGTGCACCGCGCTTCCGCTGCAACCACTGTAGTGCACCCGTCTCGTCGAAAATCAAGCTTCTAGGTCGCGACAACGAAACCTTCACACGCGCTCTCGTAGCGCCACACGCGCACACGTGGCACCGGCGAGCAGAAAGTGCACGAGTCTTGACTTGTCATATTCATACGATCGCAGGTGCAACTCCTGCAGCGGGATGGCGCGGGACACTCTCCTGCCCCGGCGAACGGCAGCACGGGCAAGATCGGCGGCTATCCCGCCGCCGCTGCCGCCGCCACGAGCGAAGTTGACAATGGTGCCGGCGGCAGGTTCGGTGCGGCCGCTGGAGAAAAGCGCTTTGCGGACCTGCTGGACGCTCGCCTTGGCGAAGAACGCATCGTTCAGGTGAGGAGAACATTCGGTCTTTTCACGCCGACAGCTGCGCGGCCTCTTTGGGCCACAAAACGAGCGCGTAGTACCGACCTTGTCGCCCCCGGCTCCGTGCTCATGCTTTGTGTTGCGTCCCCGATGTCAACTATTGTTGTTGTTGTTGTTGTTGCTGCTGTTAGTGTTATTGTCTTCACATCATCAGCGATTCCGGTCTCCGCTCAGTACCATGTTCATCTCCGCACTTGTCTAACTGACGCGGATGGAAAACGTCTTTCCCCCCCGAAAAAAATTGATGTGCTGCCTGACGTCCTCAGGCCACACTTGAGGCGGAGCTGGCCTCCCTCCGACGAACCATCGAGGAAAAAGACGGCCTCATCGGTGCCCTCCGCGAGGCCCTACGCTCGGCCGCAACGCCCGCAAGAGGTGGCGATGCTGCAACCGCGAGGGCGGGCACACTTGCCGGGCACGGTGCGGCGCAATCATCAGCACGCCGGAGGAGCGCCGACGGCATGTCCACGCCGCGCTCCGCCGACGACCATGCAGTGGTGCCCACACGGGGGGTGTTATTGCCCCGCAGCAGTGACAGCAGCCGAAGCCTAGGTCGTTATCACTCGCGCTCGTCGCGTTTCCTCAGCGCTCAGGGGCCGGTGGCGGCGGCGGCGGCGGCGGCGGCAGAAGCGGCCGCTGCGGTTGCTTCGCGCCATGAGCGCGCGGGACCGTGGAGCGGGAAATCGTCTGTTCACGGCAGCAGGTACGCCGCCACCGGCGAGGACAGAGTCGAAGAAATTCGGCGCCCCCGCCCGATCGGCGACGGCAACGACGACGCGGATTCGACAGTGTCGGCCGTTGGCGGAGTCGGAGGAGCGTCCGACGAGGTAACGGCGCGCAGCGGCAACACCAGTGCCACTACGGAAGCAGGCCCCGTCGCCACCTCTAACGGCGGTGAACACGCCGCTGCCGCGGCGACTATGTTTAGGAACCGGACTGGTGGCGATTTCTCTGGGCGAGGAACTGCCCCGGAGAGTGCGGAGGGAAACGCTGACATCATTTCTCAGGCAACGGCGATGACCTCGTCGGCTTTGAGGATGCTGTGGAACTCGGCCTGGGGGATGGGATCGAGAGTGAGGCTAGACGGTGGTGGCGATGTCTTGGAGTCTCCGAGGAAAGCACAGCGACAAGGAGGGAGTTCATCACATGCCGTGCTGATTCTGTGATGGATTGGTTTCCAACATGGCAGGACAGCAGTCCTCATCTGGAAATTGAACGGGGAGAAAGGATTCGTGTGAAGAGTGGATGAACGTTTTGAAGCAAAGTTTTCCGAGGAAAGGGACGGTCGTTGTGAACAGTTAATTGAGGGTTTGGAGCAACTCTCGGTTACTGTCTTGTCTCTCCGAGAGGCAGCGGGTGCGAAGTTGTAATGTTTAAATGTACGGTTTTTATTGTGGAGCAAGAAGTGTTTTGGGGAGAGGTTGCGGTGGCCTTTCATGTTACCCAGTTTCGACTTTCATTGGATGCTTTGGTATATTTTGTACGCGGCACTACTGTACATTGGCAAACATTTCATGTTCTGCTAAAAATAACAGCAAAAGGTACGGACGTAGAATCAGGAAATGTTTATCTCCCCCTCCCCCACAGGTTTAGCACTGTCCGCGGTGCGCCGACCACGATTGATCAGTGGGGCAAGCGTAGTTGTATGCATAGCCCTTCCATGGATGGTGGCTCTTCCATGCGCCTGCAAGAAGAATACTTGGCTCTTCTTACTCCTCAAACATTGTCCTCACGTTGTGCGTAGTCCCCGCGACAGGCGACAGGCGGACTTGTGTGCGCTTGATAATTCAGCGCGGTGTGCATCGACACGCCTATCCAGGGGAATCGTGGCCATGTCGACGTGCAGTTTGAAAAGGGGGCCTTGCTAGCATTCCCGCAGTTCGGCGTAGGATGCTTGGAGTTATTGTTTGCTTATTGCCAATGATGAAGTGTAAACCCTTGGGTTTGAATTGAACTACTCAGCGACAACTCGGAGATGGCCCGGGAGCTCGTAGTCCGAAAACGGCTCGCTCTGGAAAAACAGTTTGGCCACCCTCGCGCTCGCGCGGACCGTGACCTGCGACGTCGTGAGGTACGATGAACCGAACACTAGGCGCACTGTCCTTTCCAAGTCGATGTTCACGCGCTGCCAGCCGTCTTCTAGTTTGAGCGGCAGCAAGGCGCGGTCGTCGCCGATGTCCGCCACACTCCGATTATTGCTTCAAGTATTGTGCGGTTGGGAGAGATATGACGGCGGACAGGACCGGCGGATGAGTGATGTGGGCAAAGAGGAATGATGTCCATGTCCATCCCAGTAGTGATGGACAAGGGGGGGGAGGGGGCGATCGGTATCGGATAAACGTAGCTGGAGAGCTATGGCCCCGGGGGTAGTTGGTAGCGCTCGGTTTGCATTACAACGGGTGCGAAAGGGGCCGAAGCACACATTTGATCGCCACACGTATGCATAGACTAGACTATACCTGATGTCGATGTACCGATAGCGCTTGGTATCGTCCACGATTTCTACCTCAAACGAAAAGAACTTATCCAGCGTCTGCAAGAAGTCGGGTCGCAGCCGGGGGTGCGGTTAGGGCATGTTAGTGCTCGATGACGTATTGGGGACAAAGATTCGACGAGCGGTGACTAACGTTTGCAAACATTGCGGCAGACCACGTCCAAGCAAACGCGCACTGAAATACGTTGATGCTGATCAAAGGTACGTGCAGTCTAGGATGAAATGAAATCGTGGCACACGCTCAGTTGCACAAGTCTACCGTGCTACTTCTACATCAGTCGTCCGTGCTGTTTGGCTGAAATGGTCGAGCGGATAACGCGTAGGAACTGGGTCACCTTCACGTGCAAGCACAGATATCGCAATATTGAGCTGCAGGGGAAGGCCACGCCACACCTCCTCCCTAGCAACTCGACAACCTGTACCCCCAGCTCTTCGTCGTCGAACACAGAAGCCTCGTTTCCCTCTTGCAAAACCTCGCATTCTGCGATACAACACGCACACGTTGTGGATAGACAAGGAAGAAAGGTAGGCTTATCTCGTAAACTTGGTCTTCTGCATGTTTGCAACAGGTCCAGAGGGACTGAATGTACACAATAGCTATGGCCATTCTGAGCGTGAGTCTTGCCAGTCTAGGTGTTGTTGCAGGGTGTGCGGTACACATGTAGTTTCCGTGCACGTATCAATGGCATCGGAAGAGAGGAAAGACTACAAGCGTGTAGCATACAAACGCCATTCAATGTATCACTACCTTGAATAGCGTCGGCAACAGGCTGGAGATCCTCGTACACCATCTCGCCAGCATGTGGCGGCAGGACCGCGTCAATATGCCATGAATCTGCAGCTAATCGGTCTCCAATCTTTCTCAACTGCGGAGTCGTCGCGGGGCTTCCCTTGGCATGGTGGGATGAACGGTCCATCTCGAGACCTGAAACCATAGCCCCTTGGTCGTGAGTCAGGTGGTGCGCGTAGAAAGCGAGATGAAAAGGCGAGAGAGAGAGAGCTCTCGCGCTGGTGACACATCCACCGTCAATTCGAATGGAGATGCGCCGCATGTGAAACCGTCATTTCATGTCCGGTCGCCCTTTTTCGGCTTTGCTAATTCCTTCGAGCTCCCAACCCAAGAAAGCAATCTGAATGGGAAGTGCATACGTACATCTACAACGTGACCATGCACTGTGGACTCGTCGCCAAGATGTGTTTTGTCTCTCCTGGCACCTTCACAGCGCAAAGCATGCAGTACGGTAGTCAGATTAGACAGTAGGGTGCGGCTGTGCGACCGTGAGGCTGCCATCTGCCACATGACGAAACGGCAAAAACAAAAGTTCTCGTTTGTCGAACCGAAACATCGCTATTCCCGCTCGCTCTCTCGCTCTGCTTCGCTGATGCACCCTTGTACTTGTACAAGTATGGAACATCAGGGACCTCTCCTGCCTATCAATGTAGACTACATTTCAGTGTTAGACCTGTCTTTTCCCCGAATCTAGACTATACACCTCTCCCCCGTCCTCCCTGGTGGTCCTTTCTCTCTCTCGAACGCTCTGCTCCCTACCCTCTGGTACACCCTTTGGTGCACGAACGCAACAACATCCGTTGTGCTCACTCTTTATTGCAGCAAGCAGCAATCCTTGCACAAGACGAGAAAAGGTCGTATCGTTTGGGTTTGGTACTGTAGGCCATATGGCCGACTTCTACGGGGTGTGGTCATGTCGGGCTTCGGTGCTGACGAAACTGGATGCCATGCTAGAGGCTCGAAACGCGGCGAGGCAGCAAGAAGTTCAAGCGGCAACCGACATCAAGCGGGTGTATCGAGGAAAGGTGTGCAAACAACTGATGTTCCGAGTTCATCATGATTACGAGAATCCCGCATACATAGAACGCGCCATGCTTGTGTGCCATTCAGGCACTATCAAAGGAAACATGGGGCGTAACATTGTTGGTGATATGAACAAGAAGTATCAAGCGTTCTCAAGGGCACATCGCTGCGTGAGTGGCGTGAAGAGCTTTCGTCTGGATGTATGAGCCAAGCACAAGACCCGGCATTCACTTCGACAATGGTACCACCATGTTGGGATCCCGCAGACCGTTCGAAACGATCTCAACCGGAAGAGAGCGGCGATGATAAGGATCGCTAGCGCCTACCGTGGCTACCGGGGACGTGTTCGAACTCAACAAGTACTTGAGGAAACATTGGCGAGGTGCGGGTCTGCCGGTGCAGTACTGCTGCATTTCCTCTTGTACAATCGAGATTAAGACTATGTAGATGTTCACGTGGGATGGTGAAACACGAAAGGCACAGTCGCCAGGGCAGCATGCTCGGGAGAAGGTTAGACCTCATCGTTCACTTCGCTTCGTCATTTATCGGCACGCTGCTCCTGGTCGTTGTTCGATGCACACGCTGTTGCTGTCGTCGTGTGGTCATCGTGACACATTTTGATCTTGTCGTGACGAAACAATTGAACGAAGTATGCCGCCCGGGTAAACCAATTGACGTGCCACACTATATCCCCACCGCTCGTCACAACACGCCAACGTGCCCATGTTGATAACTTCTTCTGCCCCATACTCTGGGAATGACAACGTTGGAACCCCGATGACTACGCAGAGAAAGGATGGCGGTGTACCACTACCATGCGCTAGCAATACAGGGAGCTTTCCGAGGGTATCAGAGCCGCAAGTACAACTACAACCACGCCAGGAGGAAACGGTACCTTCAAGAGGTAACAAATTATGTACCCTTCAAGAGATGTATTCTCTGAAGACCTTTGGAATGAGGCATTTCTGCGGTGAAGTAGTCGCTAAATTTCCGCACAAAGCCGTGCGAAATGTATGATGTCCGGAGTGAATGCGAAAAATGTCGACCGACTAAACGCCCCGTAGTATTCTCCCGAGTGGCCTTACGTCCCACAGTACGCTCTCGAGTGGACTTTCATGTGTCCCCTGAACCCCTCTAAAATGAGTGTTTTTCGCGGCTTAGTTGCTGAACTCCGCACAAGACCGTTCGGAATGTCAAGACGCCCGGGGCGACTGTGAAGAATGCTGACCGGCGGTACGTTCCATAGTGTGATCCCGAATGGCACGGGTCTTGAGGTGCACAGTTGGGATCGTGGAGCAGTTTTCAAGGGAAGGGTCTGGTGGTGAAGCTTTCATAAAATGAAGGCTATCCTTCGCACTCATACGAACCCAGGTGGTGGACGCGGGTGATGCTGTAAGGGCGGAGCTCCGAGAGCACGAGCAGGCTTTGCTGGAGGAGAGGGCGGCGAATAAGGAAGTTGCTGACCAAGCGAAGCTGCAGGTGACAGGCCCCATTTGTTGCTCGCTGCTCTGCCCTGATGTGCAACTCCCCCTCTTATTCGTTCCCTTGCTCGAGCACGCGTGGTGTTCAGTGGTACAAAGCCAACCATAGCTGCGATAGCGTGTTCCAGCTCACAGCAATTGGGACACGATTGAAGCACTCGGTAAGATTTGGCTGTTCCTGGTTGAAAGGCGGTATCTTCGACGTGATCGTCACCTGACAATCGTGCTAGCTCTAGGCTACCAATCCACATATAGTCATCCTTCAGCGGGACCGAGCGCCGTTTCCCGGGTCCTTCGGGTACAAGAGTAGCTAGGCCGTCGAGCGGGATTCCACTCCGAGACAATCGCGTTGACGTTTGTTTCTGTTTATCCAGCCAAGGTATGGGTGAGCTCGTGCACCCCCGTTTTTCTTGGGAACGAATCTCATTTCTGTTGCAACTATTTTTCGCCACCCGTCCGTGTTTGGTAGGCAATCGCGCAAAACCTTCACCATCTCGTGAGCACCAAGAGCATATCTGGGGTGTTCAACTCTCCGTATATGAGAAACTCCGGCCGGATGCCCACGATCCGTGGGGTGGAGGTGGAGAAGCACCTAACCATCAGCGCGAAAGATTTGTTGAGGCAAGGGGGGCCGGTTTGAGTGTTCTGTGGAATGATAGACCCTCGTACGGTATTGTTGACGTTAGGTTTTTCCTCGCTCTCTTTACTTCGACCGGTGTACGCCCGGGAACAATGTTTTCCCTCGAAGATTCTTCCGTAAGCTATGAGCCCAAGCTATGTAGTTTACGAAGGCCGTGGTGCCAAGAGAACAGCTCATGATCAAACTAGTCTGCCTGCCATAGAGCAAAATCCAACAAATGTACGCGGAAAGCTACCCCGAACAACTAACGCGATTGACCTGTCGAGTAATGACCAGAGCTTCCGTGAGAAGACCTGCCATGTCCAGCACGCAAACAATGGGCGTGATCGCTGATTGTTTGAAAGTGAAACAAATACGCTTGTAGTCAGCAGCTAGCTGGGTGGTCCACCAGTTTCTCGCTACAGAGAAATCGCCATGTCGACAAGCAAGACCAGAAGAATTTCTTGGGGGCACCTCCAGCAGTATTCGCCCCTTTCCTCAATAACAACTCGCTTGAACTTGTGAACCTTGTGTCGAACATGGACGTGGCGGGCTATACATGGCACAGAACCCGTGGGTACACGAAGCGAGGGCTGGAGGTGGACCTGAACGGGCAGCGGCGAATACCCTTGAAGGGGCTTGAGAGTCGGCGGAGCGTGCAAGCGCAGGACCCGTACGACCTTCCAAAGAAGGCCGCGGATGTGGAAGACGCCCTCTCCAGGCTCAAAAGGGTACGCAGAGCGAGGATGCGAGGGTTGTGTAGGAGAGGACCAGCCGTAGAGGCAGTAGCAGAGTAGATATTTTCTCGTTCTGTTGGGGTAAAAAAAACACCGTGATGGTTTACGTCAAGGTAGAGGGGAGGAAAGCGAGACTTTTAGGTGTGCTTTGAGCAAAAACCTTGTTTACACGCTGTAGTTAGCTCGGAGAAGATATGCCGCTCTTGCTCTAACTTGCCGTTACTATTGTTGGCGCTGTGTTATTGTCGTTGATAATGTAGCTGTTGTTATTTCTGGCCGTTCAACGCCGAGCACACGAGCGACACTTCGACGCAACGCACTCTCCACCCGTTTGTTCTTTCAACGTGAATGAAAGGTCGGACCGCGCGAGTTCCATGCGGGGAACCGGGTCGCGTTGGCTCCATACCAGCGGGGCATCAGCGATGGGACGCAGTTTTTGGACCCTTGGCGCAATCCTTATCTCGTACGGGGCGTCCCCCGCGACCAGGCGGAGATGGAACGGCCCCTCAACGAGGTCAGATACGTGGCGCGGTTGAACACTAGCCATGACATTCGGTCATAGTAGGTCAGAGAGCACTATACCCCGGCGCCTTAACCGCCAGGGCCAGAATTGGTTGTTTCGGACGAACGCGCTTGTCAGAGTACGGGTCAAGGGTGGCAGGCATCCCCTTGAGTGCATCGTCTGCCCCAGCAAGATTCATAGCATGCATTCCTGGACGAAGGCCGCCAGCCCTTAACCTAACCTATTGGTTCTGCCCGACATGTACGTATCCATGCCTGAAATCACATGCACAACAATCGACGAACGGCACGGAACACACCAGACGACGCTCGGCAAGTTCCCGGAAAAACCGTTCCACGTCTCGGTCGGTGGAAACAAGTCAACGGTGCTGCCCAACGGCATCTTCGACGTTATCTTGGAGGCCGAGCAGACGGGGGGAGTCGTGCGGACTCACAACGGGAGAACACGACGGTAAGGGTTATGCTCAGACCAGAGGTACCCACACGGCAGTGTCAAGGTCTGTCCACGTGCGTGATGGTTGTGGGCGAGGAAAATGAAAGGGGAACGCGGCTCCGAAACGCCTGTCGTGTGGTTTTCATGTTTCTTACCGTCTGTTTTGTTCTAGCCGCCTATGAAACATCTGCACAACGACGCGATGATTGGGGTGCCATGGAACGCCCATCTCCTTCGACAGGTACGTCGTGTTCGGTAGCTACATTCAGCTTCGAACCAATTTGGACCTGTTCAGTCAAGATGATGGTTCGAGCAGTGGAACTTCTGAACTATAGATTATCCTATCGGACGTTGCGTGGGATGTGTTTCGCAAGACTGGAGAAAAAACATGTCTACATACCAGATATCTCGAGGATTCTCTTTATGTAGCCTCAACGCACCTAACCCCTCAAGCAGTCGCCCACCCGCCCCACCCATTCTCTTGACCGTATCAGACGACACCAATACATGACGTGCCCCTTCCACAATTTTTTTCGGCAGGTTTGGTGTTCCGGATACGTGCGACGTGAACGACGATGTGGTGCCAGGCTCGACGCTATTCTTTCCTCCGTCTCCGCCAAAGCAGCGACCAAACCACCCTCTTGCTGGTACCGCATAGCAGTGGCAGTCATGATCGAGCGACGGGTGGGGGAGTACCGCTGCCTCGTCTGTATGATATAAATGCTTTGAAAAATAGTTTTTTTTCAGGGAAGGTCGTGGTTCCTCTTGCGAAGCAGCGGTCTTCTTCCTGGGATAATTTCGTCATTCCTGGGAGGGATTTTTCCTGTTTACTGGGACCCGAGGATAGTTGTCTTCGCGACTTTCTCGATAAGCACATTTCTTAGTAGCGGAGAGATGGAGTGCAAATAGAAGGGGGTTCGCTCCCACACAGAGACACAGGCGAGGATATGGGAGCTGATTACTTTCGTCGGCGTCCAAGGTGGGGAAACCCCCCTGCCAAGGCGAAGTCAACCTGCCTCTGTCTTATGACGTGTGTAGGAAGGGGAAACCTGTGCTTGGACGACGTTATCGCAGGGTGAGCCTTTCTGGGAGCACGTGTAGTCTACAGCTAGCTGCGGCTACCGAGCGGGTTAACCGCCAGCCACGTTCGCATTGGAACTCCTAACCTGGCGGCACCGTTCAACTTCGTTGTTGTTACAATAACGCCCAGAGACCTCCTTTTCGTAAGAGCCACGTTTGGTTGAGCACTGGCTGGCCACGCCCGGACGCCATGAAGCAAACTCTCGATAGTGTTTTGCTTCGAGTGTGGCTTCATTCGAGACAGGCCTCGCAGACAGTAGGTGTCACTTGCACCGTCATTGTGCTTCCACTCCGAAGGTGGGGTGTCGGCATGACCGTTGTACGCTGGATTTTGATACGTCGAAATCGTTGAGCAAAAGGAAGACTTCGAAACTTGTCGGAACTGCGTGTTCAGAAGCTATTAGCGTTTCTGAAAACATGGTTAGGTTCGCCTAGCGCTTCGACGCTCCTCGCGTTTCCGATCTTCCAGCGATGAGCGCCTCTCCATTTTCTAGCATAGAGAAAGGTCATCTCACCACAGGCGCCTAGAGACAAAACACCTCAACAAATATCGCAAAAAAAGTGGATTTCGATCGGGTTTTTCGCCTGCGGCTGCCCTGAAATATATGTGGCCTGCCCTGGGATGTCCCGCGCCCTCATGCTCGCCGCGCCCCACGCCAGCGCCAACGCAACGTGGTCTGTGAGCCGGAACGTCCGCTACCCACGAACCCGAACCAAAAGAGGAATCCCTCCCGCTATTGGCTGAGAGGGGAAGTGCGTGCCTGCCGTTCGTTCGTCGGTAGTACAGTTATTGTGAGAGGTTTCATGTCGCCGCGTTCTTTCCCGGCATGTCTGTCACGCAAGCACAACCTTCAACAGTCCCTGTTGTTGAATGTGTTCCTGCAAGCGTCCAACGGAAACATACGGGTCTTCCCCTTTCGAGCGGAGACCGGAACGACAACAAGCAACAGCACCAATTTGCGTTCAGCTGCATCAATACGTTCGTCGGCGCCCGTCTACATTCGCTACCTTATCCGCTTGGCATCTTCTACTGCTGCTACACTATCCTCATGCTCATGTGCAGGCTTAAGCGAAGCGCGCGCCCCTCGAAGGGGAGCGGGTGGAGCCCCCTTGTACAAAAGCTACAGTCTTGCCTTTGAAAGAAACATGGAAAGTCCAAAACAAGGCACTCAGCCAATATTGCTAGTCAGCGTATTTTGGTTCCTTGTGTTGTGTCCCCACGCAGAAATAACAACTTGAACCTGAATCACGATGACGACGGCTCAGGTCTATGAAACCGCGGAGCGGGCTATAGCCCATAGAAGCAACGGGACCATGAAGTGACTTACAGTAGATGGTTGGCGTTGAAGTCTGACACTGTAGACACACACGTCTTTCTTTGATTCGAGGTATGTGGTGTACTCGACCGTCACCAAAATACCGTGGTCAAGACATCATTTCGAGCACTCAATCACACACGAGTGTACTACTGGGACATCAAAACGACCTCATGTCTTCGACATGATACACGACCACAACCGAAAAAGAGAGAGCATGCGCCGGTGGTTTTGAATCGCGCAGAGAATATCGCAGTATAGCGTCGTCGCCCCCGGCTCCCGTGTTCTTCCAAAGCGAAGGGGCAGGGCAGACATAAATTTCCGGGCCACAAAGCTGAAGAAGCGACTCACGCCCTCCCCTCTACACATTTCCCTCTCTTCCCACCACGCACTCACGCAAGACAGAACGACACCGCGACCGCCGAAAACCCGCGCAACAAGCAAGTGGCTTTCGGCGGCCGAAAACCGTGTTTCTACCGCTCCACTAGCTGCTCCCCTAGCCCTTCCACCATGATCTTCTGCAGGCGCATCATCTCTCTGAACCTCTCCCCGTCCACCGCCGACACCATCACCGCCGGAATCTTCACCCCCGACCAAGCGTGCACGCCGTCCCGCTTCGCGAAACCCCCGTCCCGGGCGCCGCCCAGCCGGCCGCAGTCGACGAACCCGTCGTCGCAGCCGCCGTTGTCGACGACAATTACCCCGACCGCCCCCGCAGCCTGTGCTTTAAGAACCTTTTCCACCACCGGAACCTAAAAGCGCACGCGCGTGTAGGTGTTGTCAATGCTTGTGTGTGCGATAAATGTGGAGGCATTCGTCGAGGTACCTGCTGTCACGATTGAGCAAATATAACCATTGATGACAACATTTTGTGGAATACACCTTCACGTTCTTGTCAGGTGAGGCAGAATAACCACATCATGTTGTACTGGGGCTGCCGCACGATAAATTTTGTTGCGCGACCGGGTTATGACAGCGAGGTACACTAGCAAGTGCCCCGCGATAGAACCTTTGTTTTCAGTAAGCTGTTGACTTTTTACGCATCAAATCGCAGCACTCACTCCCAACCATGGCTTCACACGTCGGATTCGAGATTGGCTACCATCAATGCCCGCCCCAGCTATTTGTTGCCCTCACCTCCCCTCTTTCGAACAGAACGACGCAAGCAGCCATGTCGTCCCCGTTTAGAAGCATGTCCTTGTTTCCGGTGTTTGGGACGGCGTACACCACATCTTCTCTCACAACATGACGACAAGGACGACAGCGCCAGGCAATGTCATGCTAGATGTAAGGCTTTGTGGCTTAGTTCAGGTGCGAGGTATACACTTTTCGAGGCATGTTGGCATGGCGGAACACACTATTCACAACGTGGGCTCGCGAACGTATTTTCGTCCAAAGGGATTTTCCTTCCAAAAAAATGTCTAGTCTAGAGAATTGCGGGCATCTTTTCTCGCGCTGTGGACACCTTTTTTTTCTCTCTCTCGCCTTGCTTATTCGCACAGGATGTCGCACAGAATATCGCACCCGTGACGATATGGAGGAGAAGGAAGCCAAAATAAAAATCAAGGCCGGAAGACAAAGGGGGGGTCAAGAAAGGCTCGCCGATCAAGTTGGCACCACAGGACACCATACAAGTACCACTGTGAATCTCACCTCCGGAGACCTTGAAGTCGCGAATGCCATGGTGTGGTGCAAGAGCCCGTACTGAAAGATCGAGGGCAACAGCAGTAGATAGAAACGGAGGCGGGTTGGGGAGAGAAGATTAATGACGGCTGTCGGTATTCGACATACGGAGAGGGCTCGTTCTGGTACAGGCCTACGCAATGTAGGGTGGAAGGCAACGTGCACCTTCAATCTCCGTACAGAAGTAGCAATAACAGAGGCCTTATCGGCAGCAGTCTTCGACGCCTACCATGCGCCAGACGATGTTCAAGGGAAATATGCGAC
Organism: Ectocarpus sp. CCAP 1310/34; assembly: GCA_902602495.3. Classification (NCBI taxonomy): domain Eukaryota; class Phaeophyceae; order Ectocarpales; family Ectocarpaceae; genus Ectocarpus; species Ectocarpus sp. CCAP 1310/34. The sequence continues at coordinate 50,904 of CACKRE030003463.1, forward strand.
CTGCTGAATCAAGACGTACTTCCGAACAAAATAAGACACTGGGAGAAGTTTTGAGGCGCTGTAGCTGCAGACGGGCATTGCTTCCTGCAGCAGACAGCACATCTATAGAGTATTCAGCTATGTACAACAGTGACCGAGTTATTATGAAGAAATTACCAAGCGCTCCCAGACACAAAGGTCTGCCGCGAGCTGGTGAGTGTCTCTCACCGACTGAACCTTCTGCCGCGGCGTCCGGGCAGTCCAGACAGAAATGCAGATGCAAAAGTGGGAAGACCGCGTCTGCCCGCGACGATCCGGCCCAAGCGGCGCTTACTTTTCCCTGCGGGCTCCTACTTCTATTGCTGCTGTTGCTGCTCCTGCTGGCCTCGCTACGGCCGCTGATGCTAGCGGGCGTTACTGCAACGACTTGTTCACGTGCTGAGAAGGTCGTCGCTAGAATTGCACAGCAGCAATACACGCCAGTAACGACGAAGGGCTTTCGATGGCGACGGTTAGAAGCTCTCATGACCTTCTCCTATCTAAAGCTATGGCCAAGCTCTCGTCCGAGTCTTTTAGAGGGTTAGGATGCCAAAGATCTCGCTCATGAATCGTGGAAGGAACTGCTGGGAATTTTTCATTTATTTCGCCGCATCCGTCCAACTGACCGCTGACCGCGTGAATTTCGCCGCGTCTGACCCAGAAAGCAAGCAGCAGCGTCTAAGTCAACTGCACAGCCCACCTCTTCTGTCTTCGCGCCCCCAACGCCAATAAAAGGGCCCCGAACGGAGATCAGATCGCAGGAAGTGTAGCAGTATTCAGGGCATGTGTTGTCGTACTCAGCGTAGGGACAGCCGGGGCCAAGAGTCAAGGAGGGTGTGGCATATACATACGGCGAGACTCTGCTGACTGCAAAGTGGTGCAACGATTCTCTCTATAACTATCACCATCGGTGTGCGCATGCGGGTTGCGCATGTGAAGCCAGGAGCAGCCGGATGGCGTGAAGACGATGACAAGGGTCAAGCACTTGTGCGGGCTGGAAATGCATCACTGAATGGGTACCACGTGCGCCTGGGAGCCTATATGGGAGTGTCCATGTGCAAAGAGCGCAACCCAAAACATACAAGCATGGTCATATATATGCATAGGCTTAGTCTAGATGTGTCCTGCCGCCGTTCCAACGCTGAGATGGTGACATGCAAACCACCATACATGTTGTCAGCATACCTTTGGAGCCCGCGTTCAATGCGCTTGACTCCCACGCGCTTGTGAGGAAGGCAAGTCGGGACACTTCACACGGCGTTTCTTCGGTTGCTCGGAAACACGGTTCTCATCCCAAATTCAGTGCCTCTCGGGATCACATCCTAAGCAACCCTCCTCGCAAAGCCATCGTCTACGCGTGCCCCGCGCGGAAACTCCATCCAAAGATCCAAAGTCGAAACACCACCTCATATCAAATGTGATTCAAAAAACGGTTTCAACGCCCGCTTTCCCTACGGCGTTTCATGCCAAAAGACCGAATCAGGGTCCTCACGACAGGCAGCGAAAAAACAACCTCGACCAAAAAGACGAGCCGGCAGTCGGGGCAAGCTCAACGCCTCCCAGCGCTGGGCTGTATGCTTCTACGTTGCAGCTGTCCAAACCAAATGTCTTCCGAGAGGCGACTTGCTGCAGATGCTGCCACTAATTCGTTGTACTACTTGACTCAAATGTTTTGTCGGCAACTCCAACATGCCCCTAGCCCCCTACACACTGTTTGCTCCGTTACTCCCATGCCCTGGTGCGTAGTGCCTGGTGCTGGTACGTTACCCTTTGATTTTTTCTTTGGGCGGGTGTGGGAAGCGTCCTCCTTTATTTTTTTTTTTTTATTTTTCCAAATACAACACAACGAGTCCATCTCCGTCAGAGAAAAGAGTCAAAGACAGATTAGCAATGGAATCATAGCGTCAAAGAAAACTACCTGTTGTGTGTCCACGATTTCCCAGACAGCATATATGGACATCTCCCCTGCGGATAACAGGCTCAACAAGACAGTTTGGTAGCTGTGTTGTGTGTCTTATATATGTTATGTTGGGAAGGTGTAGACGAAAAGTGTTGGGCTGTTAGTTAGTCGGGTGTTTTATGTGTGGCACCCTGTTGGTTGTGGATCTCCATCCATTTTACACGTGTATTTCCAGTTTGGTATGCATTTAACGCGAGGAATATGATTTGGTAAGTAATTGAGTTTGGTATGCATATGCATGCATCTGTGTCAAATTGTGCGGCACACGGGAGTTTTTTGTTTTTGTTTTATTTTGATCGGTTTCCGAGGGCTCTTTTCTCGAACGGTCGGTGCGATACCTGTTCTTTTCTTTTTATCATTTTGTTTTCTTGTTCCGAGTGGTTTGTACCCTGTTTTTGTTTTGTTTCCCCGCGGCGTCGTATGTGCCGGGTTTTGAGACCACGGGCTCCCCATTTTTTGTGGACTATAGAGCTAATGTGAGAAACAACAACAACAACAACAACAACAACAACAACAACAACAAAAACCCCTGCAGCCTCCGTCCAAGGATAATGGGCCAACCAAAATTTTCTCAGCCAATCCGAAAACTGCTTGCGTCTCTGTCATATCGCAGATTGCGGGATTCGACAGATATCAACAAGGGAATTTCCGTGGCCGTCATCGCTCGGAATGAAAGCAACGCTTCCCCCCGGACCAGTTCAAAATATCGCTTTGAAGCCTTCATTCACCCCCACGTAAGACACCCGTATCAATCGTCTACATCACGAACGACAGCTAGCTGTAGGGACATTGTCGCGATACCACATGCAAGTCGCAAACTATGATGATCGACGTCATCAACGATCCCCCTCCTGGCATCTGAAATAACTGCCAGAGCTGGCCAAACCGACGCACACGAAAAAAAAAAAACGAAAGGACCGCCTGAATAGCAAAGACGTGCAAGGGGAAAGAAGGGCAACAAGAACAGGGGCGTATGCACACAAGCGACAAGATAAAATACGTGATACGTACAACCTTCCCCAAGCGATCGCTGAGCGGTGCCGAAAACACCTCTCGTCCTCTCCGTCTCTCCCCACCAGTTGCACCAACTCCCGCCTTCAGCCGCAAGAAAGCAACCCACTGACGAAAACCTCCCCCAAGATCAAGTCCGCAAGCAGACCGACATGCCAAGGGACAACACCATCAAAATCCCAAATATTATTGAACAACCCCCATAGTCTGCTCCCTCTCCCGCCCTCCGGCCGTGAACCTCTCACGCACGCAGCCGTCAGCCCATGCCCATCCCGCCGACGCTCTGTCGGTTGATGTGTTGCATGTACTCGGCGTAGTTCATCGACCCGCCTGGGAAGGACGCCCGGTCTTCCACGAGATGCCAAAAGAAGCGCCGTTCGTTGTGGCCGTCGTCCTCCCCTACCACCGTCACCTGCCGACCGCGGGACACAGGGTACATGGAGCAGAGAGGACGTGACAACTTGGGGGGCTTAGATCGACAATGCACGCTCGCACAAGGAGATGCATGAGATCCGGAATCTCAAGAACGAAAGCTCGAAGCAAAAGTTCCCTTTGGCGATGAAGTTCGGGCAACAGATGTGCAATGTATCTAGAGGCGGAAGCAACACTTCACTCGCTATTTAGTGGCGAGAAGTGCATGCATTCAAGTTTAAAATTTCGGTGAAATGGCATCAACTAGCAAGCGGTAAGCCTTTCTCTCGAATTCGGAGGCGTGCAATACCTGCCTCCTGGACTACATTGTAAAAAGAAACCCATTCCACCCACGCGTTCTTCAAGATCGAAATGAAGCATGTCATGTTGGCTTTCACGTGGGCGATGATCATTGGCTTACATGTCATCGCCGAAACCATCGGACCACTTCATGTTTTAACCCATAAACGCACGAAATCAACACCGAGTTCGTTGGCAACGTTAACGTTATCATCAACGAACACCCTCGGGCACCTGCAAGTACGTCATCCGCTCCTGCCGCAACGCCGCGATGACGCTGTTCACCCGGCGGCACAAGTCGTTCCCCTCCTCCTGCATGCAGGAAAAAAAACAAACACACAATACCCGCGATAGCAAGTGGTGACCACGGTGTGAGGCGAGGGGAAACACTTCTGTTGATGACACCACGTCCAATCCGCCAGCGGCGTGGGGGGGAGAGAATCCACTGGAGGTATGCTGCCCGTGGTAGTGAAGGCCATGTCTCAAGACCGTTTTCACGCCAAGGAACAATAGTTTTGGGCATCGACGGCGATGTTCCTGGTAAGTGTAGTCCAGGAGGAAACCCTTCGTGCCCCGTCAACGGCCGAAAAAATTACCCCACAGCAGGCACGGTCAAGCTCGGCAGAGGCTAGGTGTAACAGAGACTGCCGACTACAACGAGAGACAGCTATCGCAACCGTTATTGCTCGTCACCTGAGGCTGCAACCGGGTGAGGTCCACGCCTTCGAGAGAAGGTAAGCCAAACAGCGCCGACACCACCGCCGGGTTGGCCGCCCTTCCCACCCACAGGAACAGCTCCACGCCGTTCTCCAGCAGGAACACTCCCTCAGACGACAATCTGCATCACCACCATCATCATCATCATGGCCATTATCAGGACATCATCACCATCATCATCACGACATCGTCGTTATGATCGTCGTTCAGTCGCTTACGAACAATCGACACCGCCATGGGCTTAGACTAGAGACAGACACGGCCGGTGGTATTCCATCCAACATCCACAACCACCAACGATACAAACACACACAAGGAGGGAGGAGGGTGGTGGTACCGGTGGAGGAAGTGTGTGTCGTAGGGTTCGCGTGACGTGACATCCTATACAATCGGTGCCGCACCAATCGCGAGCCCTTTCAGGCGGTGCCACAGAACCTTGCTAAGAATTTTTCGGGCGATGTTCCAGATCGTGTCACCGCCAAAGGTCACTTCATCCTACATTACACCTGCTGCAGGAATTGCAGGTGTACCTCCTCGGGCTTGCGTACCCTTTTCTTGCTAATGGTGTGTGTGTTGTTTAGATCTGATTGCTCTAGCATTTTTGTGACCACGGACCGAGTCTTTGCTAGATTTTGGGATTAGCAACTGACACGAGTTTAATGTGTGGAAAAACAAACAACAAAAAACAAACAACACCGTTTTCGAGTTGCGATCTCCCTGAGAGCCAAGGCATGTCTTTACGCTGATTTTCTTGTGTTCGAGTAAAGAATGTGCAAATCACCACCCAAGAGGTTTTGTTTGACAACCGAATTAGACATGTATAATCTTGTTCGCTGTTTGAAGAGAATACACACACCGAACAACGTGCCGCTTTACGCTACCGAACTGTTTGGGATAGCTCTTTTGGCGTCGTACTTATAACTACCGCTATGGTGTCGATTATGTGGGTCTGTTGTAATTGTTTTTCACAAATAGCACCCGTGTTGATAGTCTGTGACTACGGGAGGAGTCCGCGCCAGTTGGACCATTGCTACATGCGTATTTACCAAAGAAGGTTCTCGGCGTGAAATCATCACATCCGGCAACAGAGGTTGCAATCTTTCGGGGACGGTACAATTGGGGGGGGCACCAACTTTTCTCCTTCAGGCCACCGTCGGCATTATCCAACGCCACGAGCGGCCAATAAACAAAAAACATGGCTACACTCCTCGTGCCGACAGGCTGCCGACCTTGTCCGCGACATCATATGACCCCGATCCCCCCATTCCCAGCATGGAACATCTGCGATATTCCTTTGCAATTTACCCCCCGATTCATAACATGAACATGTACAGCATTCCTCGGCACCCGGTGTCAGCACGAGCCCCCACCTTTCTGCCGAGAGGTTGCTGACTTCCGGGAGCTTGATGTCGTCCGTGCCCGCCGTGGGGGTGAGGTGTCCTTCCGGACCGTCCGCCCGCGGTAGCCCCGCGTCCTCCTCCATGTCGTGCAGGCTGGTTTGTCCACGCACGAGGGGAGCAGGCAGAGTAGGCGGAGGGTGTCAGAGACAATTTTCTCCAAGCATGTCGAATGAGAATAGAACATGGTATACATAGCACGTTTTCAGTTCGGGCTCTGAAGGCTTTGGCATCTATTTCGTATCGTGTGCAGCAGGGGCAGAAATCATGAATTCTCTTTACCCAAGAGATGACTCCGAAAACATATCAACAATAGTTTTCGATACTTTCGTCACGACGGGCCTGGGTCTGCGTACCGACGCCATCACAGAGACAGTGACGACGACGACAACAACAAGCAGCGAGGCGCGGCAAGAGGGAGGGAGGGAAACAGGCAATCGTGGAGAAAAAAAAAAAAAGCACAAAGAAAAGATATTATTCTCCCACTTCAAGACCGACGTCCTGGCTTTTCATTGGTCAGCCGGCTAGCGCCGTCGATGCAAATTCACAACCTCAGGGTGGACCTTGTCAAAAAAATGTTGCATCGTAAATCGAAATCGAAATTAGATTTTGATTTTCAATTTCGGGTTGGCTCTACAAAGCGCAGGCGGGGAATCGAAATCGAAAATTAACCTGTAAGAGGCGAACAAGGCCCGTACGTACCAGTTGCGATGATTCAAACCATGACCATGAGAGCCACACGGCATCCAAGACAGCGAACGATAGCTCCGAACAACGGCCATGATCAGGCGGGTTGGCGGGTCTTTGTCTCGCATCGATACGCTTCGAAGTCAGCGAGCAATGTGTGATTGAATGGTGCGTGTGCTGATGTAGGAGAGCCAAAATAGCTGCCGTTGAACTGCGTTTTCCAAGAAAGAACTTCACGGCGATGAATCTCTCTCTCTCTCTCTCTCTCTCTCTCTCTCTCAACTTCGAGCAGATTTCGCTCCAAGAAAGTATAGTCTACCGTGCTCTGCTGGATGTCAGCTTTCTGTCAAGCTCGCATCACCAAGCAGTCTGTAGGTGGCTAGACGAGTATCGAAATGGAGGCACGTACGATTCTGCGGGGGGGTGCAAGTCAGCTTGATTTTCCGGTTGGTACTTTCGATTTTCGATTTCGAGTCTGTTCGTGCTCGCTTTTGATTTTACCATATTCGAGAGTATTCGGAACACTTACAACCCCCAGATCGGAAAACCGGCGGCGGAACACTGGAGCCCTGTCCAATCAGTGACATTTTCGATTTTATATTTTCGGTTTTCGACGGAATAGTGGTCTGACAAGGTCCACCCTCACACTGAACTGCCACACACCGCACCGTCCTCCGGCCACAAAGCCCACCTGAACATGCGTGGGTAGGTGAAGCATCGGCTGTGGTCGACCGGCATGTTAGCCAGCTGTGACTGGACGTTCGCCCGCTCGTCCGTGCGCACATCGGTTCCGCCGCGGAAGGCAAGATTCTTCTGGAGGGCCATGCTGTACAGCGGCAGAAGCTGAATCGCCTCGGAGATCGCAGTCGGCTAACCACAACACCAACAAAAGCGGCCATCGCATCGCAATTATTCACACACATTTGTGAGGAACGTCAGAGCGAAACAATTAAAAGTATAGTACGTCGCTTCCACAGATAATAGTCGGGGTTAAGCTACATGTTGAAACTGCCATGAAAGACAAGCAGAGCACGGATGTGCGGAGCGACAAATTCGGTCCGGTTCTGATTCGCGCTCTGTCGCCAATCAAGCATACATAGGTGCTCTGGCTTGCCTGCTGCAACTTTCGAAATAGCGCCAATTGATGCAAACAAACAAAAGTTGCTCTGCGTGGGGCAGCATCTGGCCAGGCTGTATCTATCGACACAGCGGAACTGCCGTCAAAATTGACACGACAAAAAGCCTTTCTTCGGCAGCGACAAATCTGCGCTCTGCTAACGAACCTGCTGCTGGGCGCCCGCAGCCATGTAGGGGCTAGACCCGTAGCCCCCACCGCGGCTGGCGCGGATGATGTCCACGCAGGTCTGTTGGATCTTCGAGCGGGCGCTGTCCAATCCGCTCTTGAGGGACACCTTTTACCCGAAAGAAACCCACACACGTGTTATGGAACAACGAGGACAAAAAAGAAAAAAACGTGCCCCGCGGCCTAATGTAACAGACAACTTCGACAATAATATAAGATGTTTCTCCAAGAGGCGATATTCCGAAATTCAGGATTCGTGAATCTTCGGGGTGGCTACTGACAGCTTCGACCGGGGTATGTTACTGACTTGTGTCATCAAGATCAGCATGATCGCGGGCACTTGGCAAGGAGAGTCAAATGTAGAGAACTATATTGGGGCTATATCGACTCCCCGTCATCTCTGTTCTTTTCTCAAAATGTACAAGTGTGCTTCTTGTTTGCGCTGTAAAATGGCTATAGCGGTATGACTTTTCGGTAATTCCTCTGCTTCGAGAAAAAAATCCGAAATCCTACATACCCCTACCTGCTTCCGCCTCAAAACTCTCTCACAAAGTGGATGAATACCAAACCATCTCACCATTGACAGCACCCAACTCGAAACAATCTTGAGTGTGACAAAATGCAAATTTTTTGCTCTCTCGTGCCTATTATCTAAGCCAACAAGATGAGACCAACCCTCGAGTTAATGCACCAACCTCGAGCGCCTGCTTGGCAAGAATGTTGCACAAAACATCGATGCTGACGCTGTCGAAGACGTTCTGGACCACCGTCTCCACCGGGACCGCCAGGTTGTGCACCCGAATGCGCCGCTCTCCGCAGGAGGTGGTGTAGAGCAACGCCGCCTTGGGGGACATGGAAGACAAATGACACCACGAGTTGAGCAGAGCAAGGGAACGAGGCCGAGCGTCAAATATACGGCACCCTTGCTTTCTAACCAGGTTTTGCCCGCTTGATGATCCGTTGGTACTTTGTACCTGGTATACGTAGGTCCTTCGAAATAGATGGGGTTTCGTCGTGTTGGGCAAGTGTCCTTCATCCACAGCAGCAAGCGAGGGAAAAACAATCGCGTCAAAAACAACCATCCAGCCATGCTACATACCTGGTACAACGCGCAAGTGCAAATCGTAACTCTGTTGACCTGTCATATGCTCTCTCTCTCTCTCTCTCTCTCTCTCTCTCTCTCTCTCTCTCTCTC
>CACKRE030003463.1:66633-81167 GCA_902602495.3 Ectocarpus sp. CCAP 1310/34
CTCCCCCCCCCCCCCCCCCCCCCCGGTGCCTGGCCGCCGGGCCCCGCCGGCCGGCCTCCGTAGCCGCCTCCGTGAGGGGGCGCTGCTGATGCGTCGTGGTGGATTGCGTCGAGATAAGCAAAATAAGGAGTGTACCGAGCGAGGGGGGGGAGCACAGCGAGATGAGCGAGCAAAAAGTGGGTGCCTGCCTGTGTTCGGGGTGGCGTGCAATTTTGGTGGGAGGTGAAACGAGATGCCGTGGGACGTTAGCGAGAGCGCGACCGCTAGTGGGCGTGAGGGAGGGAGTATTTGCTGCTGGGTAGCTCGTGCTATGCTATCGTACAGGAATGCGACGAGATTGGTGGGCGTAACGTAGGCGTGGCGTTCCCATCGTAGCTGCTCAGCAACACATGCAGAAGAGAAGGTTGCGGACGCGGCAAACTTGATCAAATCCACCAACAGCCACGACGAACGTATGCATACCTCCACCATCCCCCCACTACACACCGGGCCGGCCGGCGAACAAAAAGCCGCACTGTCACCCCAACAAAGCGCGCACAACACACCGCTCCGTAGACGCAACACGCAAACTCCCTCTCCCTTGGACCAATCAAACAATCAAAAATCCTTTCTCTCCGCGGCCCTGCACGCAGCCCCCCGCCCTAAAACCCTACTGCGGGCCCCCCTTTGCACCCTACGGTGTTACTATTTACTACCGTGCGACAAGAGCCATACCCAAGCCGGCTACACCCAAAGTCACAACAACAAACACGACCAGGAAATGACCGAATGCTCACCTCCCATGCCGTTGGGTGGCGGGCCCAGAGACATCTGTCCCATCTGATTGGCCAAGCCCTGGCTCGTTGGCGGAGGTGGCATGCCCATGCCGCCTGGCGGTGCCGCGCCCATAGGGGGGGCGGTGAGAGGGCCTCCCTGCCGATCGATCGAATCGAATTTCGTCACAAACGATTCATGCACAGAGTTAGAGAGAGAGAGGCGTGTAAGGTGGGCGAGTGGGTTGGGTTCGGTGAGGAATACCTGCTGCGGGATTTGGTGTAGAGTCTTGGGGGCATAGCTCGGGGGGGTATTTCTTCTCTCCTCTACGGCGACCAATGTCTACGCATGGCGATACACTGCTCTGCACCGCAGCAGGCGTTCATCAAGGCTGATGAATCCCAACCGCAGAAAACCACACCAACTAGGGAAGAAGAATGCGCCTAGACTCGATCAAGACGGAGAGCCAACCGGCATCAACGCCAAGGCTCACAGACTGGACGCGGTCGGATTCAGCCGTGGGGAATGCACACCGTCGGCAAAAAAAGCCTGCCAAGACACTCTAGCGAGTTCACGCAAAGTGGCACACAAAGTGGTGCTGGGTTGCCTTTCGTTCCGCGTCGCTGGGAGCACCACCACACCTGAGTCAAAAGAAGGGAAACAAACAACGCCTCTGACGTGCCTACACGCACGACAACCCCCCTCCTCCTTCTCGACAAACAAGGCAATGGTACATGTGTCGTTCGCCCCCCGCCCCCCCCCACCACCAAGTAGAAAGGAACGATTGGCCATCGGTGATCGGTCCTGTGGGAACAATGTTCCGTCCTCTCGAGGACGCGTGGTCAATGGTCTAACCGCTGAGNGACCCCTCCGCCCACCGAAAAAAACTGAGCTCCGCGTCCGCTCGACGGAGCGCCCGCGCCGCCGCCAAGAGACTCCTGCTGCGCTGGCTTCTGCTGTTGCGGCGGGGGACCTCCCATGGGGGCCCCCGGCATGGGCGGCTGAGGCGTTGCCTCCATCCGCATCCCGTTGGAAGCCTGGCCTCCTCGGCCAAACGGCGGCTGTCCTCCGAACCCAGCCGTCGCCGCCGCCGCCGCCGGTGGTTGTTGGGGGGGGGGCGGCCCCCCCGGCGGAGCCCCGCCCCCGCCCCCGCCGTAGCCCCCGTATTGCTGAGCCGGGGGCCCAGCCGCTCCTGGTGTTCGACCCACTGGGCCGGAGGTGGGGGGGGCATAGCTTCCTCCTCCCCCATACAACGGTTGCAGCTGCTGTTGCTGCTGCTGCTGTCATCCACGGGTGACAGGAGCGGATCGCGGGGGGTTGAGATGAGGAATGGTGGTTGAGGGTTGGGGATGCGGCTGAGAGGATGATTTGGGGTAGGAATTACCGCATTATTTTTTTGAAACCTGCAGGTGTGGGAGGAGATGGCGTGCGGTGGACATGGCTTTTAACAAGTGATTTGGACGGAGGCATACTCGGGCGGGGGAGAGAGACGAGGGAGGGAGACAGGACAAACAAGAGAGTCGGCATAGTGAGAGAGAGAGAGAGACGCAGAGTGAGAGACATAGCGAGAGAGGGAAGGTTGGAGAGATGCACCCCAATGGCGAGAGGCAAGGTTAGAGAGATGCACCCGAAACAGAAAAACAAGCATCACATAGTAGCAGCCGCAGCTGCTCACAAAACGAACCCAAAGAAACCAACAAAACCATCCCCAGTGGAAACCGACACATCACGAACCTGGCCACCGAGCGTGGTAGTGCCCGAGGGAGGGCCGCCAGGCGGCGGCGGCGGTTGTCCGTAGCTAGGACCCCCTGGGGGTGGGGCGCCGCGCATTCCTCCCGCCGGGGGAGCGAAGTTGTTGTACGACATCTACTCGCAGTAACGCACTCTCTGTCCTTGGCAGCAGTGTAAGAAAGCGGGGGCAGCAAGACGCAGAAGGTGGGTGTGTTTGTTGCGATCGGTTGAGGGTGGCGGGGGAGGGGGTTGGGTACTTCACAAATGGGTACCCGGAAAAAGCCGAATCAAATGGCGCCCGAAGGTTCGATTACAGCAGGCAAAGCAACATAGAACAGCATTCAATGTCACAAAGACGAGCCATTGAACAGCTGCTGCTTCCACCAGGGCAAGTCGTATCGAGACCAAATGGACTCGCGGGTCGAGTTTCGGTGCGCCAATCGCGGCCGTTACAGGTGTGTACGCAAGGCAAGCGCAGCGACGAACAAGCTGACTCTGAATACGCCTTCCAGTGGCATGCACCTTTTTCTTGTACCGTTGAGCACGGTGCGATTTCAGGAAGGATGTGCTTGCGTGCCAGATGTGCTGACTCCTTACCAATGATTTGTCCAAGACTATTGGCTAAAACTAGAAATTATGCCGCCCATTGCTTTTGGCTTGACACCAGACAAGACGCCGTCGTTTGACGGTGCTACTGCAGCAGTCACATCAGTACTCCGGAGTAGTGGACATCACGCACAACGAAGCCGCCAGCTGCCAGCACATGGGGGAATCAGCCCGAAAGAAGAGGAAAACAATACAGCGCTTGCCATCATAATCAACAGCAAGTACCGTAAAGGGCGAAGAGATCGCACCTCGCGGAGACCGACCTTCGAACCTCAATTGCTCCGTAACCAAGTGGGTGAGGAGGATAGCCCGACACGCCCGTCTACGGTAAGCCGTCGACGAGATGTTTCCAATACCACCTCTCTTGGCACTGTATTGACGCAAGCTTTGTTGTGGAGCCACCGGGCTTTGTAGGTCTAGGAGGGGTGCCACCTCTTCGCCTACTTCGGTATGCATACGAACAAAGCAAGGTCACAACTGCGTGCACACGCCTCATTGGTCGGCCGGTCCAGCGCGGGCATCGAGACGTGGGTTGAGTCTGCTTTTGTCTCAGTGTCAATGCGATACATAGTCTGGTCGTACGCAAGACTACCTCTATGCACACTGCTGTGTGCCATGACCGAAAGGGGTGATGATGAACTCCACGATTGTACGTCTGGCTAAGGTTCTGTACGTCGACTCTTACAGTAACAGGAGCATGATACGCCTGTGATGATGCCGAGAGGTGGGGACGTTTGCAAGGTTGCGAGCGCGTACTTGTAAATTTACATGTGGATTTTTTTGGATCGATGATGATGTCGTGCAGACAAGCTTTGGTCGAAGCAACAGCAATGCAGACACGAGCGCCGCACGCGAGCAAACGTACGCAAGTCCGTTCCAATCCCTACACGGGCAGCTAGGGTGACGTCGCAACAAGGTTGCACCCGCTGTGGCATCGTGTGTACTGCTGCGGCGGGTGCCGTCCTCTTGTCAGGTGTGTGTGTTGGGGGTCCTTCCTTAGCAGCGCGACGGTATTAAATCGGGTAAAAAGTTCTTGGTGTGTTTGGCATCTAGCCCGCTACACCGCGAAACGAAAGAGCGCCAGCTACAGGAGGGGTGCAACACTGCGAACTGGTCTGTGACAGCTTGGGGTGGCCAGCACATGAGTACACAAGAGACCGGCTATGCACACACAGCAGCCGGCCACCGCCCAATTCTGGTTCACCCGCGTGTTCTGCGGCAAACGATTACGAGAGGGATAGAGAGACGCAAACCACAAAACCCCGCAGCTCACCCGTCGGAAAGTGATGCTTTTGCACAGCGGAAGAAGCGCTTGCTCCAGAGAGAATTGGCCACAAGGATGTTTAACTCTTTCAAGCGGTAGTGCGGTAGTAGAACGGCGACACAGATGAGCTTGGTCTCTCTCTCTGATCTTCTCAAACACACAAAAAAAAACAAGTCGTTCTCAGACGGGGCCCTCACAAGTCGAAACTGCGGCTTGTGGACCTGCGTGTGATCCTTCCCTGTGCGCGGAGCCCCAGGAAGAATGCGGCACAATCTGTACCGTTCCGAAGCTGTCAGATTGTGCTGTACTATACCGCCGTATCGCCGCGTACTCGACCCTTTTTTCGTTATCTCTCTCTCTATCGCGCGCGGGCTTTCCATCGCTTTGTAGCGTACTTGTCGGGAAGTTGCGGCGAGAGCTGTTGCTTGGTACAGTAGTAGTCGCTATTTTGTATGTTGGTAGGTGTTGCTGCAGTGGAAGTGGAAACTGCTGTGCACCCACCACACGCCAACAGCAGACGAAACACGAAAGCGGCCGGAGCTCGCCTCCTGCGAGCGATAGGTATTGAAAACGTTTCGCTCTCTGCTCGGCGTTGAAAACTATGGACGGACCCACGCTGATAACGCAGCCGCCTGGGTACCCAGAGGAGCGCCCGGAGACGGATGATATGGACGGTATGCTTGACCATATCGCCGACGAGCTCGAGGGAAAACAGATGCTGGAAAAGCCTCGAGTATCGAAAAAGGCGAGCCGGACAAATGCACATCAAGCTGTGCATGCACCCTGGGGCAAATGCAGTGTGTGAAAAATGAACTTTTGTGACACTATTTTCCTTTGCAACATTCAAAAAGAGACCATGCCTCATGCACTTTGGTGGCAAGACACTTTGTCACGGCAGCCAGACTGAACAAGGAAACATGCCGGGTCGAGAGCAATCGATGTCTCAGGCTGCCAATACCGGCAGCATTCACAGAGTCGGAGCTTATTCCGGTGCAGAGGCCCTCTTGTTTGAAGTTCCTGCCGTCGCTTCGCAACGACTTGACACCATCAGGTGATGGTATTCGCCCTGAAAGAGCAGAACCGCATCATTAGGCAGCTTCGGAGAGAAGCCAACGCCAACTTCATGCTCCTGGATGACAGGAGTCGGCGGACCCAGGATTTAGTCCAGAAGCTCGTGGGCAAGGTCAGGAGATTTCTTTTTCAATGAAACACGATTTGAATCCCGTAGCCGGTCGTAATCAATGTTCACGCTTGCGGAGTGTACGAGATGTGGCTGCGTGGTGGTCGGCCCCCACAAGTGGGTTCGAGACTTGTCTCTTGTCCAGAGTAGTACAGCTGCGAATCGCAGAACCAGCTTGTTCTAACAGCTCTGGTCCTGTATCAGGGACACTTCGGTGTTGGACTCGGAGACCATGGTGACCGATACCGTCGACTCTCATGAAAGGGAAGTCAGGAACATTCAATGCGCTGTCGTCCGTGAAATTCACCATAGATTTGCATTTTTCTCACCAGTACCTGGTCGTGCTTCGATCGTAGAATCGCAGTATGTATTTCACCTCATCACGTAGACGGTCAAAGGCCGCAATTCCTTGTGATGCAACGTTTTAGCGGTTTGCGGCCTTTCCAGCAATCACATTAGGGTCACACGTGAATCGCACTGGACACGTTACAGCAACGGTTGGCCCTCGGTTTGGTTGTTGTGATTGATCAGATCAACACCCAGGAGACTCAGCTCCAGAAAGCAGAAGGGACAATCACGGCGATGCAGGGAGAGATGCAGAACATGCGGGGCAAGATCGAGGAGGCCTTGAAGCTTATCGATATCGCCAAGAAGCTCGAGGAGAAAATCGTCTCCGTGCAACACAGGTAAGAGAGGACGCTGCCCGTAGACCGCTCCTCCGCCGCAAAGATGTGCAAAGTTAATCATGGACGCATTGCAACTAGCATCCTTGTGCATTTCCATCGATATCTCCCCCAGTCCGTCCCCAAATGCCCCATGGTGAGAGGGGACTCAGCCGCTATTTTGCCTTATTTGCCCGTCGATATCGGCAACAGCATTGGTGAAGAAAACATACCAGGGGAACACACAGCAGCTTCCGTGGTGATACACACTGCAGTGGGACTTGCAAACCTGCCTTGAGGGCTGGCCCTCGGTACCCCTTGGAGACCGTGAAAATAGAACAAAGCCGTACATCGCGTTTTCACTCGTGGCATGCAGCACAACACGGTGGTGATGGCAGCAAACCGAAAATCATGTCCTGCAGGCTCGAGACGCATACGGCCACGCTCAAGGCACACGAGGCACGATTTGGAGAGATCGATCGATTGGCCGGGAGGGTTTCAATCTTGGAGGAAGCGTTAACCACGATATCAGGTGCGCGGAGGAAAGTCTCCGCTTGTAGCCTATGGATACGGTCAAGCTGCCAGTTGGCTGTACACGTAAAACCGAGCTCGGCGACTATTAGGGACTGCCTTGATACATTATTTCTTCAGGTTGTTTGGTGTCGCGTCGTAGCCTAAACAGGTGCTTTGCTTTATCGCCAATTGACGTGCGTGCTGTGTCCTCTCTTTTGCGAATCTCTCAGGGGATGACGTGTACGTGACCACCGACCATATGGGCGAGCCGATGCCCCTCAACGCGGTGGTCCAGAAGTTGCAGATCACGCTGACGGAGTACAACGTCAAGATCCACGAGCAATCTAAGGTAGTGCTTGCAGCCATGCAGTCGAAGACAAGGCCATTCTGCCTTGTCGGGCTTGATCCCGGCATCTTTTTATCTCGGCTGTAGCCATGGATAACTCGAAGGTTACCGCATTGATTGCATTGACGCAGCCTTGCTTCCGGCAATAAGTTGGCGTGGGCAACGAAAGATTGCTACCCGCGCATATCGCGTGGCCCTCAAGGTGTCCGCCATGTATCAGCCAATACAAAACGCGGAGAGGTTCATGCTTCAGGCCTAGGCAGCGCCTACTTTGGTACGCTGCTTTCACTCTCATGCGGATCATGTCAAGCCTCCACCTCGACTCAGGTCGACCTCGACTCCTTGCCTTGTTGCACGCGCAAATCCACAGGCCCTCCGACAACAGAGCGAGGTCCTGACAAAGGCGGAAGGTCAGCTGGCAGAAGGAATACGTGTCAACAGAGAGAACATCGAGGAAATGCAGGTAAGCCCTCAACGCTTAGAACTGCCAAGGTCGAAAAACAGATATGCGATACAGATACAAATAAACATGCGACGACAATTATAAGCTCATCTGTTGCACATCGAAAATGTTACGTGTGAGGGTGCCGTTGTGGGTCCCCGATACTGTTGAAGCAATGCGTTAATCGACGTAGGCGGCCGCTACCGCCAACCCCAACCCAATCAGTTTCGAGCGCTTCTGCCCTTCCAAACGATTTGCATGTCGGCAACGAAGTGGTGCCGACGCCTAGTGCTTCGGCGTGAACGACGGTCGAAAAAATATCTCCCCTGGTATTGTGCAGGTGAAATTGGCAAAGAATGACGACATCGACCTAGGGGAGATACGAAGAGGGCAGACGTCTATTGCCGAGCAGCTCGACGTCATCCAGCAAGAGCTGCTGGCGAAGATAGACAAATGTGATCCACAAGGATGAGGGTGTCATTTTTGAAGGGTATCGAGTTGGTGTCGATACTGCTCCCGCTGTTTTCTGCTCGTTACGAAGATATGAACTTGCTGCCGCGTAAACACGGAACTACTCAAGAGCTTTCAAGCAAACAGACTCGGGTCTACCAACATTGAACAACGCACGTTTATGAGATTTCCTTGGTTACTATCGTACGGGGGGGGGGCGAACAACGACTTTCGGAACAACCAAAGTGTGCACATTCGATGGGACGAGGGCGCTCCAGTACGTCTCAATAACTGTATCCTACACTAAAGAGCTGTCCATTGCGTCTTTCGTAGCCACCAGGCGATCATGGCATGTGAAACAGAGCTGACGACAGGTTCAACAAGTATCAAAAACGCCGGCGACGTCGTGTGTCGCGTTTCTCACATGTCATTACCCTGTTGCGCCGCATGGTTCACTCAGCGTACGTGGACGAACACGTGGAAGCACGGTACGAAGAGATCATCAACCACTTGCACAAGGCCTTGTCCTCGACAGAGCAGGACGAGCAAGAGTTCAAGGTAATCGGCGCAGTCCCTAGGTGTCGGAGTAAAATTTCATGTGTTGCTTGCGGTGAGCCAAAGCTCCAGCACGGTGTGTGCCACTGCGCGACGCATTCGTTGACCGAGGGGGTACAGGTCACCAAGGCTGCCAGCCCATCGTGCCCGTTTTACACACGCTTCGAATTTGATTCGAGATCGACCACAAGGGAGCCGATCACGTACTCATCGTGACCGTTTCACAACTCTTGTGCTCGTCGAGATTTCCCTGCCCCCTCCTCCAACTCCGACGATGCCGTGCATCTGGGTACACTCCCTTAAGGACCCCTGCCTGAGGTTAAACCAGTGGTTGATATCGAGAGAACCTCTAGTAAACACCCGTGCTCGGCATGACTTCGGGTACAAGTCAGGCCGTTTGGTGAACGCGGGTATGGTCCTCGACAGACGGTGAGCGGATTGTACCCTTTATGAAGGGGATCTCCATAGTTTCTCTGGCCCGATCCCGATGGTTGCTTTGCAGTCGTTCGAAAACTGGTTTTTCATACCTTCCTCTCCTTCTTCTTTGCCTGCGGCGTACGGCAGAAACGAGCCAACAATCTCCAGAACGTCATCGAGCAGCTGAGTGCCAACAAGGCGGACCGGAGGGAGCTCTTGGAACTGAAGCAGTTCATGGTGTCCTTGAACGTGAGTGCCCCGCGCAGACAGCAAGAGTTCTACTTTATGAGAAACTCCGAAATAATGCCCAAAGGGCCCTTGGGCTGTTCATGAGCTGGCCTCGATATCGACTGCTTTTATTCTTCACGTCTTCTCAATCCCGAAGACAGCGATGATATAGTCAACGAACTTCAGATGTCTGTTCGACCGTTCATCGCACCGCCCGAAAGCTATTTGTTCCCGCCGGCTGGTGGGCCGGACAGCATAGGCTTGCTTCGCACTGTGGGGGGTCGGCTCATCCGGTGTCTGCGTGTGCCGGCTTCTTGGTTGAGTCCTATGAACGGTTGGCTGTAGGACCATTAATGAACCCACTAATGAACCCACCTTGCCTCTCAACACATGCACCGGACTTTGTCGATGCCAGAGACGAAACATAATCTGCCCGTCGTGGTGGTCTATTTCGAGTTTGAGAGCAGCTTTCGAGAGGCTAGGTGGATAATTCAAATGCTGGCGAAAGAGAGTGCTGCTGTACTTGATCTTCTAACTTCAGCAATCTCCTCTGTCTAAGCAAACATGAGAAGAAGACGTGCTGAACCTCTCTTGCGAAACATGGCAGGCCCCCGGATCGGAGCCTTTCAGTTAGAGCGGCTTGGCCGTAGAAACTTGGAGCCACAGTGAGCAAACGGGAACGATCGTGAATAAGAAGAATTGACCAACGTGCATCAACTTATAAGTCATGACTTCTGGTCATCACAGAGCCCTTATCGAAGCACTATTGTTGACTGCCTGTCCATCCAGGTGCTTTCCATTTCTTAAGCAATCCATCCTTACGCTCACACCAATCGATCACTGCAGGGCCAAGAGCGACGAAACAGCACAGAGAGGCGGCGCTCTTCCGCGGCTTCTGTGGGAACGGGCAGCGGCGAAGGAAACCCGCTGACGGGGCCTATCACCCGAGACGAGGTGTTTAACCTGTTGGAGGAGAAGGCGGACAGGAAGGATCTGGAGAAGAGAATGGCCGCCATCGTTACGAGGTTAGCGTCTGAAACGTGTCCATACTCCCCTCCCTCCCTCCCTCCCCTCGTCTTAACCTTCACCCCCCCCCTCTCTGTCTCCTTCTCTCTCTGCCCTATTCGCTCTCCCATAGCACGTCGACGAAATATTCCCCGCATCAGATGCCGCGCACAACTGGCCTATACCCTCACGAACCCGCCCACTGACGTCACACAAATTCCGGTTCGCGTCTCCCTTAAGAGTAATTTTTTTTCCCGTTTTCTGCCCTGCTCGTGCGGGGCCGGTGTCGAACCTCCGATTTCTGGGTGTCCCCACGGAAGGGTAAACAACGCGGTTATCCGAAGGGGAAGCGGGGGATCGACGGCCGTGCAGGGGGTTATTCCGACAGGACCGGCGGGGCCGAATGGTTACGGTGGAACGCCCGCACAAAGAGGCGGGAAAGGAGGGCCTGGCGGGACGCAGAGCAACAACGACATTGACGGTGCGTGGTACTATTTACTACAGAACGATGGAGTAGCGTTGGCGTGTGTAATTTCTGTATTGGTGCCGGTCGAGAATTGGGGTTGATTGTTGGGGTTGTTGTGTGTAGTTCACCCGGTAGTAGAGACACCTCCATAGTCGAAGGCATGACTTGTCGCCATCGTGGTCAGTGCCGCATGTCCCCTGGACAAAATGCAGCTTGTTTGGCTCAACGGCCTTGAGCCCGGGGGGCCGGCCCGGAGAGAATAACCTCGTGCCTGAGGACCTCTTGTTGACGTTGTGCATGCTTCGGTTGTCACCAAATTTCGAGATTTTTGGGAAGCATGCACAGCGATTGCTTGCAGGTTACAACGCATCGACAGCAGCGTGCAGTATTCGGCTGGCGGAACAGTCGGTTCCGGGGGTATGGGCTATCGTCTAGGGGTATCGACAGTGAGAGAGCTAACTCATGTGGGTAGTGGACAGCAAGCTCTCGACGAATACCCGCGGGTTCTATTCGTTGCCGTCTTAGCCCTGTCGCGAAGCAAAAAACCGAGCGAAGACCTTCTGTACGCTGCCACTGTGCCTTGTGTAACCACGTCGCACCGACGCTCGATCTCCAATTCAGCCTGGGACGCATGGGAGCCTGACCCGGAGGGAGCTCTGGCGCTGAGCAAGCAGCTCACCGATGGCTTCGGGAGAGCGGTCAAACCAGACGGAATGGCTGTCGGCACTTGCCTTTCCTGCAAGGTACGACTACAATGGACGCATGTGCTGAAACTGCCAGAAACGAATCACACAAAAAATCGCACGAAACCGAACGCGACATATTCCAGTGCATACGAGGTTGAGCTTGCGCACCATGCTTCTTGGTACAATATGTCCAGTCTGGCTCTTACTCGTAAGACACAAGCCGGTGCGGGCTTGCTGAGCCTTCCATGTCTTCTATTGAATATGGTGGAAACATCAACCCAATGGATTCTATCTCGGTATTTTCGTTGGAGGGCGGAAAGCAACACAGATTTGGACTACCTGGTGCCGTACGAAGGTTCGGCAGCTGGTCACGTCTCGCGCCCTCTACTCCCCATCTACTCTCCCTCTTTCTTTCACCACCGTCCCTTGAAGGCACCAATTGTGCACCCAGACAAAATGGACTTGTTCCCAGGGGTTTCGAGAGGCGGAGGATTTCAGTTGTGGTCACCTTCGGGCAAGGGGCCGCCACTCCGCGCACCCCCAGGCGATACCCTCCCTGAGCTAGACCCTACCGATGGTCGGCATATCATCGGGAAGGTAAGATTCGTTTGTGATCGTAGTTGGGCAAGGCTGCCAGAATTTGCAGCACCGCAAGCACGCATCGATGTGCAATGCTGCGGCATCTGGCTCAGGGAATGTGACATCCGGCTCGCAGAATGCGACAATGCTATACTCACTGACGTCACCAGGGCTAGAGGAAGAAACAATCTCGGTCGGTAGATACTGTAGACCAGCAAGAAACTAGAACAGACAACAATCAAACGGTCATGTTGGTACATGGGAGAAGTCCTTGCAGGCCACGTGCATGTGATATGGAGTTCTCTCGACATTACCGGACATCCAACACTCGGTTGTTCTTAACACCTGCACCCGGATGGGAGCGCGTTCTTGCAGTGACCTCGGGATATCTTGCACCGTGCTATACGCAAAAAACTATTCAATGTGACCAGGCGTCTGTTCGAGCACGTAGCTCAAATATCGTTAGCGATTCGTTAGCCAAATGATAACCGATCTGCATTCGCATCTTCGTCTCAAACGCCCCACAGGACGGAAATCTTTACTTAGCGCAAACAAACGGACCGTCGACGGTGGCAGTGGCGCCCGACACCAGGTATGTACTCATCATCTGGTGTACATCAAATGCCACGACTCTTTCCGCTTTACACCTGAGAACTATTGCACAATGTACTCGAGGCGTACGAGAGGGGCCCACCAAGGCCGAGCTTTCGTAGATAGTCTCTTCTCTTAGTTTAGAACGAAATGTGTGCTCCCATTCTTGTGCACGTTTGTACGTCCACGTCAGGAATCGCTTGAAGAGAACGAATAGTGGGAGGCTGTTGTTGTTGTTGTTGTTGTTGTTGTTGTTGTTTCTCACATTAGCTCTATAGTCCACAAAAAATGGGGAGTCCGTGGTCTCAAAACCCGGCACATACGACGCCGCGAGATAACAAAACAAAAATAGGGTACAAACCACTCGGAAAAGAAAACAAAATCATAGAAAGAAAAGAACAGGTATAGCACCGACCGTTCGAGAAAAGAGCCCTCGGAAACCGATCAAAATAAAACAAAAACAAAAATAAAGGAGGACGCTTCCCACACCCGCCCAAAGAAAAAATCAAAGGGTAACGTACCAGCACCAGGCACTACGCACCAGGGCATGGGAGTAACGGAGCAAACAGGACAAAGAGGCGGCAGATGGGCAGACAGCCAGACGTACAAAAACAAAGGCAACAGCAAAGCGAGATCAAGGTACCCAACACAGCAGAGTAGGCAGGGAGGTTATGAAAAAAGAAACACAGCACAGAGGCCGAAGGCAATACAAAGGACATACATAAAGGAGTATAGCACACAGCAGGGAGGGAAACAGGGCGCAACAACATCAACCGGGTACAAAGTTCGCCACAAGTGCTGTCTTGGTCTCCCTACTCGCTTCTACAGCAGTGCCCGGTCGCCGTTTCCTTCCTCCCCACCGCCGCTTCCCCGGCTCTCTTTCTCTTCGGTCCTGAGATGGCCGTACTCTCTGCTTCTGCTTCCCTCGCGCGCTGGCGCTTCGCGGACGCTTCCGCCTCCTGCCTGTGCCATTTCCTCATGAACCATGCCGCCCCGTCCTCGACCTTGTTGAACCACACCTCCGGATCCTTGGCGCTCGCTTTCCATTTACCCCCTTCCTTTTCGGCTGTGCGTGCTGTTGAAAACAGAATTGCGTTGGGTACACTGGTTTCTCGCTGCTGTGGTGTCTCCTTCACCCCACGGTTTAAGCTCGACTCTCCTCCGTCTTGACGCCACAAGTCAGTATTCTCTCTGCGTGACCGTTGAACGCGTTTTCGCCTCGTTCCCTTGTTTCGCAGACCTGGCGGGCCCGCGCCAACACGACCAAAAACTGCAGAAGGCTGAAGCCACGTAGTCTACAGTTAGTTGCCGTTCAGAGACCGCACTGTTTGGAGAGACAGAGAAAGAGAGAGATATCTGGTCAAGCTGGTCGTAACGTGACATGGCAATTTCTTGTGATTAGTCCCCTCTGATTGTTCCATTGGTCGCACTTTTTCTGTTGTTTTTTAAAGTGACTATTGGTTCGCGGTTGACGTGTCCGAATTTGGAACGTCAACATCATCAAGCCTTTCAATCAAATTCGAGCATTTTCGTGGTGGGTGAACTGTTCAAAAGTTTGGTACTCGTGTCTGGGGTGTATCGTGCGTTTGTAGTTCCATGCGTGTGCTGTGTGTGCGTATTCACCGCACATTCTAAGGCGAAGGGACGCACTCCGAAAAGAGCGCTCCCTATGCGGTGTTTTCTTCTAAATGCCGCAAAAGTGCCTCATAGTAGTGATCGCGCGAACAACCCGGAGACCGACCTTCAACTACATGACGATATGCAAGTGCGTGGAGGAACTCAGCAACAATAAGTGTTTGTCGGCCGTACTCCGCGTACTTATCGGGACTTGTTTGTGTAGTGTATTAACTTCAGACGGTGAGACAACGCCCGTACCCAGGACGCTGTCGTGCTCGGAAAGCAGGAGGAGAAAGAGAGAGTGGCAGCGCGGCTGCTGCACTCAACAAAGGGGGTCCCGGTGCATCATCACCGTACCCCTACCTAAAAGGTTCTACACCATCTGCGTCACACTTGTACGTATGGCTAATGTATCCAAACCATGTCCGTAGACCCACGAACAC
>CACKRE030003463.1:85482-106927 GCA_902602495.3 Ectocarpus sp. CCAP 1310/34
ACCCCAGGACTCGCTCCCGGTATGTTGTCCCAGCTGCTTTCCCGCGGGTGATTTCGCCCATCACGGGCCGTTTCCCGGGAAAATGCCCCGCCGCCCCCAGGCGGCAGAGCCTCTCTCTGGCTTGGGACGGCAGCACCGCTGCCCCTACTGGCATCGCCCGCCACGGCGTCACCAGGCTCCTTCCTCTTCAACTCCATCACTACGCTCATCAGTTGCGATAACTGGCCCTCCAGCCTCGCAATCGCCGGATCCTCGGCGTGTTGCTGTTGCGTGGCTGAGGTCTCTTCCCCCAGCCCTGCGACGGAACCGCTGTCCGACGCAGACATGACCCGATGCGGCTATCCCTCGAGGGACAATCAACTCTAGAGTGTTTGTCGGCCGTACTCCGCGTACTTATCGGGACTTGTTTGTGTAGTGTATTAACTTCAGACGGTGAGACAACGCCCGTACCCAGGACGCTGTCGTGCTCGGAAAGCAGGAGGAGAAAGAGAGAGTGGCAGCGCGGCTGCTGCACTCAACAAAGGGGGTCCCGGTGCATCATCACCGTACCCCTACCTAAAAGGTTCTACACCATCTGCGTCACACTTGTACGTATGGCTAATGTATCCAAACCATGTCCGTAGACCCACGAACAATAAGTTTGTTTCCAACCCCCCCCCTTATCGCCCTCGTTAGTCTCTTGGCTGCAGAGCAAGAAAATATTGAAGATCAAAGTGGTTTTTCGTGTTGTGTCTAATTCCTTTGCCGCCCACACGGCACACCCCCGTCGTATCTACATAGGGTATGCCGATGAATCAACATGAGTATTCGTACCAGAGGAGGACGCAGGGTGATCGATGTTTCGTATTTCATTTATCGATATACATGTATGTACTTTGAACACACACCCAGCCTACATAAACAAGATTAACGATTTTCATAATGTCTACCCCAGCGTGATCACATGCTCCCGGTGCTTGCTACCACGATGTGTGCGAAAAGTGAAAAACTTGAAGATGCAGCATGCGGCATAACTACAGCATAGCAGTACACAAGAGCCCGAACCGATGCATGATACGGCGCCCAGAACCTGTTGCGCTTTGTGTACAGTGTACAAGTACCGTTGTAGGACATTGTTCGTAGGCGGAGCGCGCCTTCAGCGTCTTCTGGAGGGTGGGGCAGGGTCTACTGTAGGAGTGAAGAATAGCCGGGCACGACCTCACCGGCGTTAGCAATCACTTTGGCAGCAAGAGCCGCAACCGCGGGGGGACCCCAAAGAAGTGGATCTGACTCGGTCGGTCCAGGACATCGGAGCAGACAATCTGACGATCTGACGATCTGACTCTGTTCGGGCAGAAGCGCGCAGCGAAAGTCAGACGCTGTCTGCGTGACGGCAGCGATGGTCTTC
This sequence comes from Ectocarpus sp. CCAP 1310/34, assembly GCA_902602495.3. NCBI lineage: Eukaryota > Phaeophyceae > Ectocarpales > Ectocarpaceae > Ectocarpus > Ectocarpus sp. CCAP 1310/34. The sequence continues at coordinate 86,870 of CACKRE030003463.1, forward strand.
TCCGCGTTGTTGGGCTTCGTTAGCAGAACATCCGGTAGTTCATGGCGTGCGACCATTGTTGCTCAAGGTGCGTTTTTCGCGGGCTGGACGCTATGGGAACATGTTGCAGGCATGTGGGAATACAGAGGACCCGCATTGCATCCACTGCTGTTGCAACACAGGAAATACCGGTTGCCCCCAGCAGCAGTAGCCGTCTAGGCTACTGATACGAGGTGTATCATATTCCGTTCTATGCTCAGATAGACAGCACAGTAGAGCATGGTTCGAGGCTTTGAAGGCGGGGCAATTTTCGGCTAAGCGCTGTTAGAGGCTCGCTACTGCCACTGACTCTGGTGACACTTGACTGGTACTGATGCTGCACATTCCCGTCCTTGTAACAACCCGGACTTCCTTTCACACACCCAGGGTTCCCCTTTTCAGCGGCTGAAGGAGGGTTACCGAGGACCTTGACAACTGCCGGCTGGGCCAACCACCGTACTTGTAGCCGTGAACTCTCACCGCTGCTACCGTGGTGCCAACGTTTCGCTACTCCTGTTCCGAGATACCACGCCAACACGCGGCCAGATATATCATCTGCTGGGCATCTAAACCGCTGCGTTTCCCGAAAGGGCATGTCTACCGGCAGCAATCCGGCGATGGCGACGGCTGCGGCAGGAGAACCTTCTGGTGGAGTGGTAAAGTTCGTGACGACGGAGGCTGCCGCTAGACGCAATGCCGACCCCGGGTCGGTGGCGTTTGTGACCGGGGCCAACAGGGGAATAGGGCTGGAGGTGACAAGGCAGCTGCTGGAAAGGGCCAAGGGTGAGCGAGACTACTGTATCGCAGTGGGCAAAATGCGTGTTACCATACGAAGACCAACATGGAAGTGTTGATGCGACGCGTGCACGAAAGAAGACGGCTGGTGACTGAAGGAAAGCGAAGCTTGGAACTCAGCGTTGGGGGCAGCGTTTTTTTACGAGGAGAGAAAAAGCCTATGGCATACCTTCCCACGTGAACGTTGTTTTGCATAGGTATCCAGGGCAGCGTTTCTTAACAAGGAGAGAAAAAGCCTGTGGCATTCTTTCCCACATGATGGTTTTGTGTTGCGTAGGTAACTCCTGTCGTTTTCTTTTGTCGCGCGCTGCTGAACAGGTACCGTGGTTGCGGCATGCAGAGACCCCTCTTCCGCGGCAGACCTGCACGCCCTCGGCAGGATAGCTGGAAACGAAAACAGGCTAGACGTGGTCAAGATGGATGTCGAAGACCAGACCTCCCTGGAGACCGCCGCAGAGCATGTTAGGAGCACATACGGGGTGGGTAAACGCTACGTTTGTCACTTTTTTTTCTGTTTTCTGCCAGGTTAGCCGCTGTGTGTTGGTTGGCCTTCTGAGCGTAAAGCGCCTTTGAATAGGTTGGTTTGAGGTCAGACGCCTGCCTCCCCCGAGGAACACGCCTCGTGCGGAGCCGCACGAGGCCAACGACAGTGGGAAGTCTTCATAGCACGAGAGTCCTCCGTAACCCTCGATAGAGGGGAGTGCGCTTCCCCTTACAGCCACACTGCCACCCTCCCCTATCCCCTCTGCAGCGCGTAGACCTTTTGTTCAACGTTGCGGGCGTGCTAGGGGACGGCAAGGACACTCCAGGTCCGGAGCGATCCGTGCGCGTGATGGACCGCGATTGGCTGCGACATACCCTGGAGGTCAACACCATAGGCCCCATGATGCTGGTGTCAGCGTTGACGCCTCTCTTGGAAAGCCCGGCGAAGAAGGGGGACGCCGGCGCAAGACCTCCGTCTGTCGTGGTCAATTTCAGCGCTCGGGTCGGATCGATTGGTGACAACGGGTTGGGAGGCTGGCACAGCTATCGCATGTCGAAGGTGTGGGACTGCATGCAGACTGGGCGTTGGTCTTGAAGCTCCAGACCCCCGGAAGTGTCAAGTTGGGGGGGGGGTGCAGGCGAACGATGGAAAGAGGGTGGGTTGGGTTTTCTCGTTTCAGCGAGAGAGAAAGAAAGCTCAGAAGTTGAAGCCGAACGCCATCCCGTTGATACGCAGATGTCAGCACCGCATGCCCTGGGCATGCTCAACAGCTGACCCAACTACCCTCTGACTCCCCGGCGCCCGCTTTCTCACTCCACGAAGCCTTGCCATACGTTTCTGTCGCGTTTGTCGTTTATGCGTTGTGTGCATCCCTCGAATCAGGCTGCGTTGAACATGGCAACCAAGGGCATCTCCATCGAGCTCAGGCGCCGCCGGGTGTGGGCCTTTAGCTACCATCCTGGGACAACCGACACTGGACTGTCGGAGCCGTTCCAGGCGAATGTCAAGCCTGAGAAGCTATTCACACCCGACTACACCGTGTCTCAAGTGCTGGGAATCGTGGATTCCATGACCGAGGACTTGTCCGGGGGGTTCTACGCGTTTGACGGCAGCAGCATCGTGTGGTAGATTTGCCTTCACAAGCAGGGGGGACTCATCGCCCGTCTCTTTTGGGGCTCGTGCTGTGTGTTTGACCGACTGCCTTGCGAGAGTGGAGGCAATCTCGGTTTATAAAACAAAGCCCTGTACATGCGACGCCTAGGTGTTGTGTCCCTCGTTTGTTTTTTGTTGCTGAATGGAAGAGGGTGTTAAGGTGCCCGTCTCTCATGTTTTTCTTATCGGCGTGTCATCACGAGTGCATCCTGTGACATTGAAGATGGATTGTAATGGTTTCAGAGGGGTGACCGAAGGTGGGCTCATAGCAATGCAAGTGGACGAGGGCTCACGTCCACTACTGCCCCTTAGGGAAAAGGGGATGGAACGGACTAGGCTACCCCCCCTTGCCTGTGTCTCCTGAACCGCACTTTGTTGTCCTTGAGGCCAAAGGGGGGATGGAACGGACAAGACTACCCCCTCCCGCCTGTTTCGCATGAACCGAATTTAGTTGTCCTTGAGGGCAACGCATGACAAACTGCGTCCGCAAAGACTTATCCCCGCATAGGCGCCGGAGGTATATCATGACGTCACGAGGAAGCGCCCGCGACAATTCAACAGCGACGCGACATTCGTCCGGGTGTTGGGTGTGAAAAACCGAACGGAAAGCTCACCCGTGTGCCTACAACTCAAATATCGCCTTGGTACAATGTTATTTTACATTTCGGGCCCATCGCGCCTACCCCTGCACCCACAGTACATCGGTGCGTGAGATCCAAACCGTTTCACATCCCACGGGTAACAAAAGGAACTCCATGCGTAACAACGGCCAGCGACCGAGGCATGGCCTCCAGACGTGCTGGAAACCCTTCAAACCAGGAACGAGCCCCTTACCAAATCTATCCTCTGCTTGCAGGGAAAAACAAGAGGGCCAGTTCAAGGGTGCGCTGCACCCGGAGAACACATTCTTGCCGTTCCCGCCCACAGGTCCAACTGTCGTCTACCCCCCGCCCCCCCGGAACAAACGTATAAGCGGGGATCCTCAAATCACCGCGACAAAAATGCATCAAAACAGCAAGGTTGGTGCAGGTCGATTGTTCGCTCCCGAGCCAAACAAACAACAAGCCGTCTCGTGGTGCCCGCTCGCCAAAGTTGACCCCGTTTATTTAGTTGTAGCTCTTCTTGGCCTCCATCTGGCAGGTCTGCAGGGCCTCGAAGACGAACTGGCACGCAGTGACGTCATTGTTGTTGTTCTGCAGGCACTGTCCGAAGTTTTGCTTGTCCACGTCGCAGGGGTCAACCGGCGGCTGGTGGTGAGCCTGCGGCTAAATCATTGTTGTGTTCACGCCGGAGGAAAAAAAAAAGACAGGAGATGAGGTCGTGCGGGTGTTCGTTACCACATCAAGTCCCACGACAAGGTTCACGGAGGTGCAGTGAAACCAAACAACATGCAAAGCAGGGCGATAAATCAGGCCGGGCCAGAGCAAAACCACCCAATGTGTAGGGCTACAATTTCAAGCGTGGGTGATAACTTGTGCGGCGCATCTGGGGAAACAGGCAACCGCCGAGACCCGTGAGCGCTGATTGCCCTGGTATTATTTTTCAGGTCCAACGGACTATCATATCAGTCTCTGATTTTTTTTGTTTTGCGGGTCCATCATATTTGAGATCGTTAAAGTAAGTTAGTCTGTGACCACGGGAATCGACCGCGTACTGTGTGCAGGGATTGGAGCGGTTTACAATTGTGAAAACAACAGCAACAGCGCGGAACCACGACACAACCACAGAGTCACATTCATCAGCCCTACTGATCTAACTCGTTCACCCCGTTGAGAGCAACGCAGCTGAGTCGTTTGCAGAGGGCTGTTCTTTGCGTCAATTCCAATACCTCGTGTAAGGACAAGGCAGTCCTAGAGATTCATCCACAACACTCCCGCATTGAGGCGGGGGGGGCACCACCGGCTACACAGGCCGGACAGCCTCGAGGTGATACTGGACTCTCCATCAACCAAAACCTCGACGGGCGGATGTTGCCGTCAGGTTGGCGGCGGCGACAGAAAGCTTGGATCAGACCGAAAATAACATGGGGGTGGCGGGGGGCAGACTCGGTACCTACAGGGGCATGGTATCACAACACACTCACCGCTGGCTCCTGAGCTTGCTCCACGGGCGCCGAAGAGCCGCCACCTCCCATTATCGAACCAACGGCCCTGCATATGCCAGTAGAGCGCATCATTGTTCAGTCCGGGAAACGGTGAATACTTAATAACACAGGTATTAGAGTGTTCAGGAAATCAAGGGGACGGGAGGCGGGCGGGGGCGGCAACTGCCATCGACTACCGCTGTTGGGCAATATCGTTCTGTTCACTGGCGGCCAGACCATGGACGGGATATCCATCTCTTTCCAAATTACGATTTTGCTGCCACTATGGCTAGCAGCTTGGTGCGCACCCTGTTCGATACGCTCTTGATACCTGTACGAACCCTTCAACGTGTACACAGCCACCCATTTTCAGTCGTGTGTCGTCCGCGGCGATTTGACCCGAAAACAAATCCGAAACAACGAAACAAGCACAAAAGGATTGTGCTCTAGGCCCCGACCACCACTACCGGAGCGGCAGGGACACGCCTAGCTAGGTGGCTTCGGAACCTTCAATGAAACAGATACCGACAACGAGAATTTGCCCCAACCGTCGACACCAAAACCTTCTCGGGGCGAAACATACCCAACGTAGGTGTGCTTGTTATTCATTTTGACTGCTGCTTTGGCCGATCATAGAGCGGACAAGTGAGAGACAAGACATCGCATACCTGTGTGCGATCGATGATCCCGTGCCGAACGCGAAACCCTGCGCCATGGTGCTTGCCATTCCCGCGAGCATGCCGCCGCCTCCGCTCTGCTGCTGAGCCGGGGGCTGGGCAGGCGGGGCGCGAGCCGGCGGCGCACTACATCGGCAGAGACGCGAGTGTACCGACATTTTAGAAACCGCACGTAGAACGCATAGCCGATTTTTGAAGATTGGGGGCGGATGACGGAACGACGAAGGCGAAACATGGGAGGACGGAGGCATGTCAGAGAGCCGGGATGACATGTTAGTGTTGTACGAAAAGAGCGAAACAACACACGCCGAAGCGGCGAATACAAGCAGCTACCACCGTCTCTCGTGTGACGTCACGAAAGGAGAGCATGTTGCATGGAATCGCGCGGTTGCATCTTGTAAGTAGGGGGTAAGAGTAGGGTTTTCGGTTGCCCTGTGCGTCGGCACTTGTCTCTACATTTGCGACCCACAACCACATGCCGAAGATGAGGGCTGTGGTATGTATGGGAGAGAAGCTGGTCTTGCAGACACGATGGCTGCTGTGGAGGTCTACTTCCTCCGCTTCGTGTAGCTGCTGACGTTAGCTACCATGCTGCATCGACAGGCATACTTGAACTACCACTTCTTACACGGGCGACTGCTCTATTTGGAATATTGGGTTGGTCATTTTAGTTCATCCGCGTAGGTGTTGTAAGGACGGCTACGCATACGCGGTAGGATATGCAAAAATGACGTCATTATGGGTTCAAGCCAATAGGACTGGGAATCATCAGTGCATCAGCCTTCATCGTATATTTCTTGCCGGTTGCACAGCATCTTGCAAGGAATGGAATTCAAGAGCTCTAGAGAAGATTTAGCCTGCTGTGACGGGTGACATCCACGTCGACAAGAAGTACCCGCGAGAGCATTGAGTGTTGCAATGCTGTTGTTGTGTACTCGGTGCTCTGTGACCACCACCAGACAGACTTGAGGACTCCTACACGAACTGTAGTCAGGGAGGGGCCTATTGGCGAAGAGCCCAGCTGACAGCTCGGGCCAACCGCGAGGTTCGCCCTGCGCAGGACGTTTGACCAGCACGGTGGACGGCAAGCCCAAGCCTAGAACACCATTCACTCCATGAGGGTCGTGATGTGCTATGGCAGTCCGTTCAAAAGGTGTTCGACTGCGAACTCGACACCGCATGAACAGGGGGGAAATTGACGAGCGTCCAAAATGTGGTCGACCGCGAAATTGGACAGCGTGGTTGGAGGCGAGATTGGCTACCTGCAACAGAGCATCACGGCCCTCATGGACCGCATGGAAAGCTTGCACATCCAGGCGTACCATTCCATGAGGTTCAAGCTTACCATTCGGTCCATGAGGGCCGTAATATTCCGTTGCAGGTCGTCAATCTCGTCCCCGCCCATGTGGTTCAATTCGCGGTTATCCACCCTGCTGGACGCGTGTAATCCTTCTAGATCGATGCTTACACATCATGCCTCTCTTCAAAAATGAGAGGGCACAGGTCCAACGCGCACGTCCAACACATGCAACTGCATGGGAAAAGAGGCGGGAAGTTTCTTGTCCAGCTCCGGAGCAACCAATCACCCTGTCGAGGCGAATGCAAGGGTGGGCTTTGAAGGGAAGCCCGGACGTGGCCATGGCGCATTATCTACAGATGGTGGCATCGAGTTGACTGCGGGGTATAACGGCACGGCGGCACATTGCTCACCTGGCCATCAACGCGAAATAAGAGTTGGTGTGCATCGTACAAAGAAAATAATTCGCATCCCTCCAGAAAAAACCATACTAGACGCTGACACCTTCCCTATCACCGAGCGAGGGTTGAGGTACATCGTCAGGGCCGTCGGAACAAGAAGAGGGGCGGAGTCGCTTTCGTCTTGTCTGCCCCTTCCCAGTCGGGACCCTTCCATCAGCTACGGAGGGCAGTCGTTTCGCCGCTTTCTAGTCTTACCTTCGTGGCGCCGGCCGGCGTGCGGGAGCAGAACGTCGTGAGCGGCCCATATCTCTGTGTGTTTTTCTTTCGGTACTTGCGTGTGTTTCGTTCGTGCTGTCTCTGGGACCAACCGTGATGTGTGCTTGGTCAGCAGTCAGAGAGCGAGGCAGGGGTAGACCTGGATGGCGTACTCCCGTAAGGAGGGGGGGACACGGGGCCCCCGCAGAATTGTGTTGGGGGTGTGCATCCATCTTTGAGGGCTGCCCTTAATGCTTGGAGGCCTCGTGCATCTGGTCGGCAGTAGACATTACTTGGTGAGGACTCTACTCCCCAGCTTATTTGCAAATATCTGTGAATATCCGCTCACAGGGAGCTTTTGCTCTATTTTTGACCCCACGAGAATTAATTGGCTCGACATTCAACTATCTTTCCCTGCGGAGGCAGAAGTACAACTGAACAACTGCTGTACGTGTGGTGCACAGAGTAAGGACAACCTCTGTCCAACACACAAAAATCTGCAGACATTTTCATGGGCATTTGTGTGTTGCGCAGGTGGTAGATACACCACACATCAGTGAAGGGGTACGAGAACATGTATGCGAGCCTGGGGAAAGGCGGGAAGTTGATGAGGGTGGGGAGGGCGCCGGGCGAAGGAGACACACACAACGGCCTGGCAGAGGCATGTTTGCTGCCTACAGCAGGTAGCGCTTATCCCTCGCGCTTTCCCCCCTCTCCCCACTACCGCTCCCCCTCTAAAGTGCATTATTAGCTGTACGACGAGGTTTGTTGTTGTTTTTTGTTTTTCTCCCATAATTGGACTCTGTCGTCTGCCCCTCTGGCCCCTATCCTCCACTTCTACTAGCTAGACGACCCAACCGGGGTCACATAGGAGGGGGGGGTTGGACCCCCTCCTGCGGTTCATGCCTGAGGTATTTCTATCGCGAGAAGGGTAAAGCAATCCCTTCCCTCGCGACTTACGAAGTCGATTATGGTTTACTAACAAACGAGCTTTGCAGCGCGTCGCTTTCATCCTAGACCAGGATTTATTTAGTGAGAAAAAAACTCTCTCTGCCGGGACTCGAACCCATGACCTGGCCCTTAGCAGGCTGCGAGGCTACCCACTAGACCACCGGGGCGACCGGAGGTGTGTGTGTGTGTGTGTAGACTATGTTTTTTTTTTGCGGCAACCCCTCCGCCTCCCTGCCGGCTCTGGCCAATGGTGTATAGCTCATATACCATTGGCTCTGGCGCTCTCTGGCGCTCCGGCTCTGGCACAGCAGACAGCATCAGCACACCAGACAGGCTGGGAACCATATGTTGTCTGCTATACGGTATTGATGGTGGTGCTCTCCGCCAGCTCTCGTGAGCCGAGAAAATAAGGAATTGCCGATTGAAGAAATTCAGAAGGATTTGGCGGCACGAAAATAACAAAGTTGACATACGAAATTGAACCACATCCGCTGAGTTTACAGCCCTGAAATAAGCGTTTCTTATTTGCGGGCGCTAACTGTACTTTTACTACCCGGCGAGTTGTCGAAATATTTTCAACGCAGTGTTCGTGCGATGTGCATGAGTGTACGAAACACGAGTTGGACGGGGATGAAGATGGTACACGCTTGGGTCTGCCGGTGGCCTCTCGTACCAACTCGGGGTTCACCCGCAAGCAGGCGCCCGGCCACGAAAACAAAAGTAAAGCTTGTTCGTAAAAATAAATGAATTAACCCGCGTACAACTTTAGGATGGAGCCGCCACCCAGTAACTAACACGCAGACACCTTTCCTTTTCCTTCTACACAAATTAAGAGTGTACACAACCGTTACGCAGCTCAACTCAAGTTAACAAAATCTGATGGAAGATTCCCAGGACAAGGAGTTGCCTGCCGCCCTTCACGGGTCACGACAACATGATGCGACCAGAAATCAAGCGATAAAACCAAAGCCTGGAGACCATCACGACTTCCTCCGTGAGCTCTTTCCACTGCCGCCTTTCTTTTCTTCGCGCGACGGCGACCTCGCCTTCCGTCGGCGCTCTGTGCGTTTGCCGGAAGGCGACCTGCTCCTACTACGGCGTTGGCGACCCGACTCCCGCGTCTTGCTGCTCTCGCGTTCGAGGCTGCTACGGCTTCCCTTGTCATCCTCGCTTGTCTTTCCCTTGGTGGTTTTCTTGCTATCCCACCCGGTTTTCGCCGCAGGCTTCGTGTCCGATGCTTTCTTGACGGCTTTCTTGCTCGTCCCGGACTTGCTGCTCCCCCTAGGACTGCCGCTACCGCGATCTCGGCTCACTTCTGCAGACTTGTTGCCTTGGTTGGTGCCGTCTTTGCCACTCCCAGACTCCTTCGTGCGGTCTTTTGCACCCTCGCCGTTGGTGCTCTTCGCTCGCTCGGAGTGCGTACTCTTGGCGCCTTTGCCTACCGTTTCGTCACGGCTCCCAACAGCGGCTGCCGAGCTTGCTTCCTTGCTGGTGCGGCTTTCGCCACGACCACCCTCCGTCCCCTTCTCCTCCGCAGCAGCTCCTTTTCTGTTTGCCTGACTCTTGGCCCTGCCGCCCTCGCTCGACTTCTTGCTCCGCGTAGAAGGTTCTTTGGAAGGGTCTCTGCGGGTGCGGCTTCGGCTCCTGCTCCTGCTTCTGCTTGCCGCTCTCTTTGCGTCCCGCCGCCCACGATCAGAGGTTTTTCTTGTCGTTCCGCTAGGCCCTCCACGGCTGTTGCTCGGGCTGCGTGAGCGGCTGCGGTTTTTTTCTCTCCGCCTGGCCCTCTCCCGACTACTCCCACCGCCGGCGCGATCCTTCGCGGCCTTATTGTCCTTGCGCTCGCGGCTCCGACTGACGCTTCGGGTTCTCCTGCCTCTCCGCTCTTTGCTGCTCTCCCTCTTCCCGTTTCTTCGGTTCTTCGAACCCCTACGGTGGCGGTCCATGAGCGCGAGCAAGAGGAACGGGTGTTGCACGTGATTGCAGGGTTAGGTCACGCCCGACGACATAGGTGGGGAGTGAGGCATACACTCAGCCGTGCATGGAGGCATCTTCATTCCGCAGGGATCAAATGCTACACGACAACACATGACGTGATTTCCTGATGGATCTTGCCCTGACAAAATGCATGGTAATCATAAATCATGCAAAGTGATCGGGAGGTGTGGCACATGGAGCAACCGCACCGCCCAACTCGCATTGCCGCTCAATTAGGCTACCACCAATTTCGACCGCCTCTACGAAAACCGACGAAACACAAATTCCATGCATACACCCGCCAAAAACGTACCTCTCACGGCTGCGGCTGCGGCTTGCGAGACTCGCCTCGCTCCTGTTCCTCTTCCTTCCTCCCATGCCACTGCGGCTGCTATCCCTGCTGTCCTTTTCATGTCTCTTTGTCGATGGCGGAGAGCGCGAACGGGACCGGGACCGGCTTGCACCGTTCCTTCTCCCCCCTTTCCCTCTCCTCTGGTCCCTCTCCTTGCTAGCACTACGACCGTCATCTTTGCCCTTTCGGTGGCCTCGGTGCTGTCCGTCGCGCTCACGAGGCCTGCTCTGGCTTCTGCTTCTGCTTCTGCTGCTGCTCTTTCCGCTGCTGCTGCTGCTGCTGCTGCTGCTGCTGCTGCTGCTGCTGCTGCTGCTGCTTCTCCTGCGGCTGCTGCTTCCCCTCCTCCTGCGGCTGCTGCTTCTCCCGCGACTTCTGCTTCTGCTTCTCCTGCTGCGCCGAGCGCGGTTGGTCGCATCCGTCGCCTTCTCCTTCCTTTTCTCCTCCGCGGCCCCCTTGTTTTCCTTCTCTGTGGCCTTTTCCGCCTCCGGTGAAGCGGTGGCAGTGGCGGCGGTCGACTTCGTGTTGATTCTTGCGGCTATCGTAGCCGCCAGGGCCACCAGGTCTTGCTTGAACTTGGGTGGGGTGTCGGAGACCTTGGGCGGTTGGGCCGATCCACCCGCGGGCGAAGGCGACGTAACGTTCGCGGAGGCGGTCGGCGATCGTGGGTCTTCGCGGCGGGGGGGCGGCGTCGACCGCACTATCACGCGGAAAGATTGGTTGCGCGTTCCCAGCGTCAGCACACCACCCGCAGACAGAGCGTGGAGGACGCCCGGCTGAATTTTCTTACCGTTCACGGCTGTGCCGTTGGCGGAAAAAATGTCTACCACGAAAACGTCTTTTCCCGAGGCGCTGAGAGAGAAGGGGCGAGAGAAGCGGGAGCAATGGGCATGGGAAGTTGATGTCGGAGGGGAAAGATAAAACTAAAACATTTGAATCGTTTCCGGGGGGTCCGTGTGACCGGTCGAGCAGGCGAGCAGATTGTGGAGATTGTGAAGAGTTAAGTGTGCGCGATGGGAGAAACTCCTAGCGACGGGTTGGTCCCTGCCAATGTCCAACCCACACGCCCTTTCTCGGACAGGCCGGAGAAAGAACGCCGCAGATGCTGTCGAAGAACATACCAAATCATCACTCCGGTTGAATTTCAAAACGCCCTCGGTGAAATTACAACGCCAAGACGACCGCCTACCCTGCGACACAGCAGCAACCGCCTTAACGAAGCTCAACCAACTCTAGAGCCAACCCGACACAGGAACACTCACAGGATCGCCGCGTGGCACCGAGAGGCAGAAGCGTCCTCCACGACGAATCCGCACTGTTCCTCGAACCTGCCCATCACCGTCGTGCTGAAAGACAGCTCCTGTGTTTTCACCCGTTCCAGATCGGGCCCTATCGTTTCCACGACGATGGACAGCCCTTCGGGAAGCGGCGCCTCGTGAGGCGGGTCCGCCCACGACGGGAGCGGCCACTTCCCGCCGACCTTAACATGGGCCCTCTTTTCAACAGCAGGAGGGGGTGCCGCCGCCGCTCGGGCGTCGGTAGAAACGGTGGTGGCCGGCGCGGGCGCGGCGGCAGGCGGCGGAGGGGAAGCGTCGCCCTCGCTCTCGGAGGGAGACTCGGACCCGTACCCGCCGATGAGAGCCCCAACGGCTTTCTTTTGCTCTCGCTGCTCCTTCCGTCTGACTCTTGGCTGCTGCTGCTGCAGCTGCTGCCGGGCCTCCGGCGAGGCGGCGGCGGCGGCGGCAGCGGAATCCTGAGCCTCCTCTAACGCGGAGGAAGCCACTTCGCGGATGATGTTGGCCGTCCCCACCTTCAGCAGATGCGTCAGCAGCCGTCGAATCTCTCGGTCGAACGACGCCCTGGTCTCGTCATCCATCACCAAAGGTGCCGTGTCCGCCTCTGCCGTGGCGTCGTCCCCGTTCCTGTCCAGGCCGCCCTCTGCCCCCCGCTGCTTGGTGCCGCCCTTCTTGAGGATGCCGGACGGCTTGGCGCTGTCGTTGCGGGTGCCAGCGCCTGCGCTGCCGTCTGCGGCGCTCCCGTTCGATGCCCTCTTGTCTCGGTTTTCCCTCTTGAACGACGTTTCGTCTGCGGAATCGTCGTCGCTGTCGTCTTCCTGCCAGCTCGGTTTGGTTCGTCGGGCGGACGGGGAGTCAGGGGGCGACGGGGAAGGGGAGTGGACGAGGTTGTACCCGCTGATGTTGCCGGCCCCGCTAGACAGAGCTGCAGCCACATCCGTCGACAGGGATGCGCCTTTCTTCTTTTTTTGCTTCTCTGCCAGCTTTTCCTTTTCTTTCAGAGTCTGAACCAACCAGTCGGGCACCTTTTTCGCCGGTCGTTGCGGTACTGGTGCAGGGCCGGCAAGGAACGCAACGCCACCGCCGCCGCCCCCCATCCCTCCCTGCATCCCCCCCATCATGGAGCCGTTCATGCCGGCACTACCACCCATGTTGCCGTGGCCTATCCCCCCACCCATGCCAGTCATCGGGCTTGCCATCGCTGCCGGGTGGAGAGCGTTCCCAACTGGCGACCCTTGGTACGCTTCCATTGCGTGCTGCTGTTGCTGCTGCTGTTGTTGCTGCTGCCCTCCGCCCATCTCGCTCATTGGCGCCATTGGCCCGCCCATGCCTCCCATGTGCCCGCCTGGTTGCCCCCCCATGTAGTGTCCCATTTGATCCGCCACTTGGCCACCGTTCATTTGAGATCCCATCTGACTGCTCATGCTTCCTGGCCCTGGCCCTGGCGCAGGCGGTTGGCCGGGAGGCGGGGGGAGGGGGGGTGCCGTATAGCCTCCGGCCGCCGCCCAACCTTCCGAAGTGAACGGCGATGGGAGCACGAAGGATGAACAACAGGAGCTGCGGTTTAGAGAGCAGTAGGGACGGATCCGTTTCGACGGCACACCGACGGACGGCACGCCGAGTCGTTCCAGTAAAAAAAATCCTTTTATCCCCCTACATAGATCTACATATTTTATTCGGGGCCACTTCATTGGCACCAACAAGTTGTGGGTCACTCGGAATTTCCACTGCAGATAAATCATTCAATAAAGATAGTGCTATCTATTCCTGGGTGTTCGTCTCAACGGCTGATGCGGGATTAGGGACGACCGTCAACATCTGGCCAAGACAGGTACCCACGGCGGGGTGTGGCACCTTCCAACAACGACGGCCGCAGCAGCTCTTTACTTCAATGTCAGGATGTCGTAGGGTTTGCCACGACAAGCTGCAATTCCGGATGGGACCGTGATCCACAGCCTAAGCGGGTTGGTTGCCTAAACCGAATCAGCCGATGAATGTCAACACGCAACGAGACACCAGGGCCACAACGGCTTGACCTCGCGTGTTGTATCAAAACTGCGGTATTTGACGATATCATCATTGCATAACATCGAAACGTTGGCAATGTTACCGTAGGTCGCAAAGGACACCACACACCCCAGCACCGACTTGCCATGCTCGGATACTCTGCACAAACACAGGAGTGACAGAGAGGTAGTGTCGACATTGCACCGTCTCGTCGAGAGCTCTACGCTTCAGGCACAAACTCACATGTAGAGCTTTCTGACACAAGCACGAATTGCAACGAAAAAAAAAAACACCCAGTACTACTGCACCTCACCTTGTTCATGGAAAAACTGTCCCTGCTCATTTACGTTCGACGAGGCAGCGGGAGGGAACGGGGGCTGCATCGAAGGCGGCGGCGGCAGCGGGGGGGCCGTGTGCGATACGCCTGGGCATGTGTTGAGGAGGCGACAAAAACGGCGACAAAAACCGCACAGGGGAGGAAGTACGGGCGAAGCAATTCCCAAAAGGGTGCCCGGGGACGGCATGGTTGTTGTTGTTGAGTGCAGTGTCCGGCCGGAGTTCAAGCCTCGTTGTCACTTGAAGCACAAGAGCCTTGGAGACCAAAAGCCACGTTCCGTTGTTGAAAGCATGCGGGGAACGAACGCGGGCAACATGCATCTAAACATCAACACAGAGGTAGGACAAAGTCGGAGGCTAACACAACATTTACTTTGTATTCTGAAGTCGGTGGATATCTTCTGGGGCGGGTCGTGTCCTAAGCAACCTTAGATGCACTCTAGGCATCTAGATTGATCACAGCGTCAAGCAATGGGTGAGACATACGTGCAAACATGGCGTTGGAGTCCACCCCACCTCAGCGTCTTTCCTCGTTGGCAACGGAAGGACCCATGCACGCACGATCCGGAACTATAGATTAGGCCACGGTCAGCAGAAATATATATGTAGACTTCACACCTTGGACCTAAAAAAATGCAGCTAAACCGGAGCCAAATGGTGCAGCACCAGAACGAAAACCGGCACCCCGCCCCCAACAATTCTCTTACCTTCTTGTCCGAACCCTTGGTGACCCCCCCCTGCCATTGGATCTGAGCCTCCTGGAAGACTTCCAAAGCTGTGCTGCTGATGTCCTTGGTGAGCGGATGCAACAGCAGCATGGTCCATCTGGTGCGGCGGCATCCACAATTGCTGCTGGTCGGCGCCACCCCATGCTCCGGGCTGTTGCTGCTCAACTTTTGGAGGCGGAGGCTGCGGTGGAGGCACGAACTGTGTCTTCTCTCCTTCCCCCGACTGAGCCCATGCCGCAGCCGCTGCTGCCCAGTCGGCCATCCGCTGTTGCAAATACCCGTGTGTGTGTGTCACAAAAGATCAGAGGCACAAACAAGCGAAATGAGCGGGAGGACGACGAGGCAGGTAGGCAGGTGGGTGTCCACGACTTTCTTATCCTGGTTGTTTGAGGCTGACCGACATCACCCTGAACTTTCGTTGTCTTGTGGTGTTTCAGGATCTTGTCTAACCTTGCACGGAGTCCGATCCACCAGCCCGGCACTAGGTGAGGGATGGTCTTGTGCTGTTGCTTTCTGCACTATCCGTTCGTTGTGGTGAGACTTTTTGCACCCCGTGTCTCGTCTCGATAGGGGCTCGACGGATGGGAAATAGATAGGGGCCTAGCGGGCGGCGAGATCCCATGTCACCCATCCCGCAACACATAGATACACATATAAGCAGGCTCAGCTCACACTTCTCTCTGAGGTGGATAGTGAATAGGTCCAGCAACGGTGAGGTGACAAACCGACTGGGTTAACGTAGGGGTTGCAGCAGTGTGTGAGGCGAGCAGATGTCGTTTGTGATGCATACTGGGCACTTCGAGATGGTCTGCTTTGGGGAATCATGGCGCGGAATTTCTGCTGTGAAATGCCGCTCTATGAAGAGAGGGACGGTGCACCCGCAGGTGTGCAAGTATGCCAAGTATGCAAGTCCTCAAGTCTTCTGTGAAAAGCTCCTGATGATATGATAATGACGACTTGGTCGCACCAGTCTTTGAGGTTTGAAAGGGAGGCAACTACTGTATACACAGCGGAGATTTCATCTTGATACCGTAGGTTACACAAGATACCAAGCCTCCCACCCAGTAAGTTGACCCCATGCATCTGCTCTTGTGCTGTTGCAGGGCAGTCGCACCTCCCTGGGACAAGCAAGGACGCGCCCGGGAGCGAGAGACCGGCGACAACCTCCGTGTCATGCGCATCCGTTCTGCTGCATTGACGATGACGTCGCTCGCATTGCTCGCGAGGCACGTCGTGGGCTTCCGAGTGCGCAGCGGTGTGCGCATCAGGTCCCCGGCAACCCCGTCATCGTCGCGTTCGTCCGCACGCCGCATGAGCAGCACAGGAGAGATGGGCCGCAGTGCAACGAATCCCCCGATAGGAGGGCCTGGACGAGAAAGACAAACTGCTTTCGATTTCGAAACTCCTATCGATCGCTCCAACACCGGTGAGAGTATGATCATGGCGGGACCGGCGGGGCTATACACGTTCCGCGCTTGCCACCGCTGGTCGTAGCGTGGTAGCCAGACAACCGTTGTTGACCACCCAGCCTCCTACCGTTACGGCGGTTCGTTTCTCTATTCGACCAGCCGCGGCAGAAAGCCTCTTTCTCATAGCGACTCCACAGGCTAACACACCCGTGCTCTCAGGGTCTTTGAAACTGGATGTCTACGGCGGCAGGGACGTGATCCCCCTCTGGGTGGCCGACATGGACTTGAAAACGTCGCCGGCCATCATCGACGCCGTCAAGAAGCGCGCCGACCACGGCATCTTCGGGTACTCTTTTCCCACGGAAGGAGTCAAGACGGCCGTCATGAACTACTACAAGGCGAGTCGGGCATTCGGTTAGACTCCTCTCATGCAAATCATTCGGTTCTGACCACTAAATATGGGGATATCTGAATTCTCTTGGTCGGATTTTGAGGGGCAGCTACTGTGCCCCTCTCCTTGGGTCCATGGCGACCAATCCCGAACCGTGTGGAGTCATGGAAATATGACAACTCAAACGTGCCTGATGTTTTTATTCCTGTTGTGTTGGTTGTGTTTTTGAACGTGCATGCATTTGCAAGGACGTTCAAGAAACCCATTTTTGTCGTGCATGCCTCGGTTGACTGAAATACAGGACATGCATGGGGTAGATGGCGACAAGAGCTGGCTGTTTTTCACCCCTGGAACTATCCAAAGCATGCACGCCGCGTGTAAGATGCTCCCGGAAACCGCGAGTGTCATGGTTATGACCCCTAGGTGAGAGGCGATGCTGGGTCGAAGTTTGAGACAAATTCATGTAGAATGATTGCCTTTAATGGGCGGTGGTACGTGGTAAATTCGTGGTTGACAGACGGCTCTTGTGGCTAGGATGATGCGTTCTTCTTGCGTGTCAGGTCGCGCACGGGTAAACAAAAAAACAAGAGCCCCTGCGCAGCACCAAGCGACCCTCTGAGTTGTTCTGTTCTGAAGTACCGCTCACCATCATCGTTTGCTCCAGCGCTCTACAGGCAGAGGAAGCCACGGGTAAGAATATCACGAATACATCAACCGCTTCAAACGAATGTCCTGAGTTCGGAGAGATGTCATCATCTTTGAAATTGTTCCTTGCTGTTTCGTGTTAATGGCACGCACGCCGCGTTGACGCATTTTGTCACTGCCGCAGCTGCTGCGAAGTTCCTGTTCCCGGAACTCGAACTTTCCGGAACTCGAACTTTCCCGTGTCGTTGTTTCGTGTCGTAGTCGCGCTGGAAGTAACGTTTGGTTCTTCTCGTCAGAGGGTGTTTCTTGAGAGTTTCATGAAGGTGTTTTGAGTTTTCGCTGGTGATAGTAGGAGCAAGAGGGACAACTTCCACAACTCCCTAGGTCACAGACTCTGCATTCGTTGGGCAACAATATGTGGTCCACGGCTTTGCCTGGTCGAAGAGAATACGAGAGTGCACCCATGCTGCGGCTAAGCTAACGAGCGAGGGAATTGTAGGGGTCGATGATACCGGCCAGGAATGGTGTCCTCGACGCTGTGATTCGACGGGCCGCCTTCGCCTGCAGATGACGATGTGACTTTTGAAGCAAAGTGGCCTCGTTCATACGTTTCTGGCCCAGTCCTTGACTCCTGCGTATTCTAAACGACCGCACGCGCTATTCCGAATTATTCCCTCGTGTGCGCACGCGCGCGCTCTCCCAGCTATCCTCCTTTTTTCAAGTCGCCGAAGAACACCGGGCGAGGCCTCGTTCTTGTACCTGCTGACAGAGGTGGGTCGTCGTTACCTATGTTTCCGGCACGGTGCGGAAGATATGAGTTATACGATGACCGGGTTTTCCATACCTGTTTGGGTTGTTGTTCAGACGCGCAGCAGCCGCATACCCCTGTAGTTGTCAGTGGGGAACTTCGGCTGCCAGCTGGACAACATCAGATCGACTGGGAGTAATGGGAGATGCGGATGGAAGAGCGCAAGTGCTTGAGGAGTTGCCTTGCCCCTTTTCTTTCTCGACAAGAAATTCGCACGCGTGCCGTGCGTTCTTGAAGATTTCGCGTTGTTCGTGCCCCCTTCTTATTGCCCCTCGCGTGCCGTTGATGCTCCCGTGGCTGCCTTGTGTTGTCCTCTGGATGTTCCTCTTGGTTGCAACAGCCGGGGGGCGGTGGACCCTAGACTGGAACGGGATGGAAGAGGCCATGAGGAAGCACCCAGAAACCGCGCTGCTGATGCTGTGCAACCCGTACAATCCCGTCGGTGAGCCAGATACGTCGAAATGGGGCACCGCAGTGATCGGCTTGGCGGTTGGGGGGGTAGTTACGGATTTTATGGTTTCTGGTTCGTGGGAAGGGTATATCGGGTGGCTGTTTCTTTGCTGCCGCTGCTAGTGTAGTGGTCCCGTGGACTCATGACATGTGACAAACCGCGCGCGGCAGATGGAGGCACGTTGCATCGGACAGGGGCATAACAATGGCACAGAGTAGTGTCGAATTCTTCAAGAAGCTGACAAACTCTATGGTGTCTGCTCGCGCGACATGCCGTTCACACGCACGCGCACACGACTTTCGGTTTCATGCTACTGCTGGTGATGCTGCTAGGGCTGCCGCTCTCGTTTACGCTGCCAGAACAACGCTGTACCACCCACGCCGCCACTGCGAAGCCCATTTCAGCTGCACATATATGCACGCTATTCATGCACCGTGCATTATTTTACCCTCAAGCAAGAATGGTTTCTTTGATATGGATGGCCCCAGGAGACCTGTTGTAGAAATCGCATTTTTTTTCATTGCAGACAAGTCACGCACTACACAACAGCCATGTTAATTGCTTACATCATCGGGTACTGTAGCATATGTTTGATGCATGCGCACACCTCCAAAACCCACTCGCCGCCAAATGTTGGCGTCACCACGAACACACAGAGGTACAACAGATAATTTCCCGGCACCCGGGCATGCATGGCTATCGACGTAGTACCACGGTTCACAGGGCTTGTTCATCCGATCTGCCGAGGACAACTATGGAGCCGGACCTCGACAGCATTTCGTGGGCATCCCCGGTTCTCTCCAGCGGGTGACATCTTATTACTGTACCCGCGCCCAAACCTGGTTTTATTGCGTTGCCTTACGCGAGTATGTCCGATACGATGATGCACCGCCTGTTGCTTCGCGTGGGGCGTTGTTGTCGTGGCAATGGCAGGGAGGGTTTTCACCGAGGAAGAGCTCTTGAGGGTCGGGGACTTTTGTGAGCGGCACGATCTCACGATCGTCTCGGATGAGATTCACTCAGACCTCATACTAGACGAAGGCGTTCGACACATTTCGATGCTGGCTTTGGATAACGGGGTACGTGCAACCGATCTCTCCCACCTGTTGCCAAAACAAATGCACACGTGGCACACACGGGAGAGGTTACGTACCATGCGTGACTACTCTTGTCTGGGTACCCCTTATTTATGCTTCTGAACTAGACTTATCGGTGACCATGCGCGCAGGTGGGATGATGAGCGTGAGCTTCGAGACGGTGTGTCCAGGCACCAAATCGATATACTCGAGCAGTTTTTTTGGACGTATTTCGCGTGTGCGCTGTTATGCGTTGTATAGTTCGGAGCGCTGGGAGCGAATTCCGTCCGGATCTGTGGAGGTCACGCGTGCTTGACAGTGTTTGTACGAAGATCATGAGCGTCTTTTTTTCGTACCATTGTCGGAACCAACAAAAAAGATGTGGGACTCCGCGCGGTTGACTGGAGTATCAAGATTGTTCTCTCTATCAACCGTGCAAGGAGTGACGCGAGCAGCACCCTATCCCCCCCCCCCCC
>CACKRE030003463.1:133254-144022 GCA_902602495.3 Ectocarpus sp. CCAP 1310/34
ATCTCCACCAACTCGTTGATGCGGGCGTCCTCGTCTTCTGCGTGACGGGCGCCTCGTTCTTGGTCGGCGCTGGACATCGGTGACAGCTGCTGATCGCCGCAAAGCGATACTCCAAACTAAGCTCGACGCGAATCTCGTAGACGACGTGTCATACGCTAGCGTGATCGATAATTCGGGTGGCTCAGTTGTGTGTGATGGGAGTGTAGAGCAGCTCGGCCATGACGGGCCGTAGGGGTAGGAAAAGTCGTACAGACGTGTTGTAAAACGTGTTGTATTCATCGGGGGCGTGCTTGAGCTCGTCATTCCATCACGGCATCAAGTCACGCATAACGCTCAAACACCCAAAACGAATCTCCATGAATGTCCACCAATCTACCACACTCCCAAGGAAAACATAAAGAAACTTCTTGTTCCTCAGTAGTTCGTCACTGCAAATCCCGCATATGTATACGCAATATACCACCCCCATGCTATGCTACGAGAATATCGAATAGCTATGTCTCTTTGAAGGTACTTGACAATAGGCTTGAACTAGAGCATACGGAGAAAAGCGCTTACATCTTCCTCTCTAGGTATCATGGAGGTTTTCTTGCTGGTCGAGCTAGGCCCACACGTTTTTCGTTTGATCCCTGAGCACTCACTCTGTCGCTATTCCTGCTGCCTGCTGAAGCTACTGATACCGCCCTTACTCGCCTCCCTCTCACAGAGCGTTCGAGGAAATTTCATCAGAGTTGGTGAGGAAGACCAGGCGGCGAGAGGCCTCCCTGTTCGAGGAATGGCAGGTACTATCGCCTTGGAACTGGAAGTCACGCAACATGATAGAACATATTTTCTCTACCTTGGCGCTCCGAAACCTTACTTTGTTATCCTTGCGGCGTGTTAGGGCTTTCGTCACTAATTTGACTATCCATCCACCTGGGAGTAGTGCAATGCAGCACCCGAAAGGCACATAGTCTATTGGTTGCATGGCATGTCCAGGTTTATCCCGCGTTAAGCACGGCACAACAATATGTTCAAAGCTTTGTGCCTTGGAGAAAGGCACCTGCAAAGACCAGCTTAGGAGGGGGTGGTGGTGGTTCAGAGGGCGTTTGTGTTGCACCTGCCGTTCTTCCGACGAGCTACAAGATGTGCGCGACATGTGTGTTGCACAACGTCCACCAACATAGCTAAAGAGCGATTTGATTCACATGATTCTCTGCTTCCCCTTCCCCCCTCCCCCCGGATGCGGAAGAAGTAGCAGCACGAGGAGGTATGTAGCGGTGTTGAGGAACGTCAGGGATGCAAAACGACGTCGAATGACGGTATATCACCCCCACGCGCCGCCCGGTCGCGAAACCTTCCGCAAGGCTGTCTCGCCTATGGATCTGGATTTGTACCTCTTGATTGTTCAGCAATGAAACCGTACCGTCCGTCATTTTCGGCACATGTTGCTATTGTTCTCTTCACTTTTCTAAACCAACTGCATCGACACCATCATCAACATCATCAATGTCATCAACAGGAGGAGGCCCAGGACGGGTTGGACGGTGGAGAGCTCAGCACACAGATGCGGGGCAAGGCACGACCGTTGAGAAACACGATATAGATCGCTGCATTACATCGTAGCACCCTGGGAAACCTTTAGAGCATGTGGTTGTCTATACATTAACAACGGTTCCGATCTTTGCTCAGTAGTACCTCCTAACATTTTTATCGGTAGTTTGGAATGTACAGCACCTGTACCATATAACCCTCCACCAATAGGGATTGAGTTTCAGGTTTTGCTTGCATTCAGCCCCTGACACGTAACACCTACTGAGGTAACCTCTTGGAGGTGGCCCATGTTGAAGAAACACGTTCGATAGCTACATTACGGCGTCTGCGATGGGCACAAATACCTGAGAGGACTTGATTATTTCGTGACTGAAGCCAGTTCTTCCTCCGTGGGCAACCCCCTAGGAAAGTCTATGTGTGTGTTCGTTGATTATCTCCCCCCCCTTGGAAGCCCAGATTGCCTAGTTTAGAAATGTGTACGAGGTGTTTCGACAAATAACAGGCAGCTTAAGTTTTCGCCTTTCGCGACCTGCCGTGGCAACCACTGTGGGCCAACTTGGACACACTTTGGATGCGTCGTCGGCGCCCTTGGTGTAACGTGTTTCTTTCTCAATGCATCGATACCAACAAGAGCATGTTCTATGGTTGGTCCCCTAATGTGCTATTTCCTCACAATACAATGTTTGACCAACTGTTTGAAACAGCGCTGCCAGATTGACGATATAATTTTCTTCAATGGTTGGAACAATATGAAGACAAGAACACCACCACCAACGACTGTAAACTTTCCTCCAGCTCATGAACATCGACAAGAGGGGAATCCTGCTCGTGAACTATTCCGAACGCCTGGTGACGCTGCTGCGAGAGGTGCGCCAGCTGTCCGAGCTGGGGCATGCTATCCCGTCGAAAATATCGAAGGTATGTGCTTTATCTTCGCTCGTGCGGGGGTCGGGGTCGTGTTTGTCATTACCTTTGTCACCGTCATCAACGGACTGGTTCGCCGAGCGGACGGGCAGCTTTTTCCTTTGCTGCCTCGCTGGGGTCCATCATGCTTCAACGTCACGTGTGATACGCATATTGTACGGTGTCACATGGCCCGCGCCGCCTTCAGGTCACAGCGGAGGGCGAGACTCACTATCTCTACGGGGTGACGCTCAAGAAGGTAGCCAACTTCTACAACAACATGGCTTTGCAGGCATTCACGAACGAAGGCAACGGATTGGATTCCTTTCGCGCTTTGACGTTGAAACGTGTTCCTTAATCAGGTTAGAGTTCGGTTGACCTATATACAGTACCTTGTGCGAAAAGCATCGGAGCCGCTACGATACTGTTGAGTGTACTTGGTTGGGATATATCGATGTCTTGGCACTCAACCGCTCTGGCGTGAACACTTGTGGTGATAGAAACCCGGGTGTTCGGTTGTTCATTTGAAGGTGATCCTCGTGCAGAAGCCGATGCTTCTGGATTCCCTGCTGGCATTTGAGGAGGTGGTGATGTAGCCAACCCTAGCCAGAAAGGGAAAAGACGGAAGCACGCGGACCTCGGTTACTTGGAGGTGGGGATGGAAACATCATGGTGTTTCCCAGCCATTGCGTTGCTTTTATTCTGGGACATCCAGTGAAAAGCCCGCAAGCTGTTCATGACTCAAAAAAATTTTTCCACATTTCGCATCGTTATTGACAACAGTGGCTTGGTTGAGCGACGAGTTTTTCGCGATATGCCAGCATGAACAGAAGAGGGTGTTGCACGATTCTTCGGTGCGCGTTCTTTGTTGCATTGTTGGATACGTGTCTCCTAAACACAAAAAGCCAACATCCTACCGTCAAAGCGCCAGTTGGACGCACGAAATACTGGCGAACGGTGTAGCCCGACACGGCACTCTCAGAAACTCCGTAATGACCAGGAGTTTGCCGGAACGATCATATACCGTTGGGTCATATCATCAAGCTACATGAACGTGTTCATGCTGTTGGACTGTGGACAAACGTAGTCAACCTGTGCGTAGCTAGGAAATTGCACCTGTCTCCTTTGCCGCCTCCAGAAATCCATCGATGAAACCGGGCATCGTGCCCACCAGTATGATTGATGTTTCGATCTTGCTGCTCAACAGTAATCCCGTGGAGTGTGAGAACTACGTGAAGAGGCTTCAGCGGGCAGCCGACACTTTGTCCATGGAGGACAGACGGTTGAGAAAGATGCGCGAGGTGTTGCAACCGTAGCTGTCGCCACTCTTATTTAGCTGTCATCGGCGTCGTCGTCGTCGTCGTCGTCGTCGTAGTCGCTTTTTGTGGCTGTGGCTGACCTGTAAACCAGCCACCTAGGGACCAATATTGACGGCAGATGTGGCTGTCGTTTGTCATTGACCGCTTTTCTACGTACTACTCTGGCGTACGGCCCGCCATGGAAAATACGCCGGTTCGTATTCGATTGTGTTGTAGGCCGTTGTGCGCCTGAAGTCCTCCTCGTCCGTTTTCCCAGCAAGGCAATCTCTTCTACTATTCGTAATGGATGCCAGGAGTCTGAGTTCAATCAGCTCACTGCACGGCTGACTTCATACGTCATCCGTCTGTCAACGCTCAAAAGCGATCGTTGGCCGCACTTTTATTTTTCTGGCCACCAGTGCTTCCTGTACTGACTCCACCGCCCACCTCTTCATCTTCGCCGCAGGTGCGTGCATGCTTCGCTGTCATCCCTCGTGTCGGGCATCATGTCCATTGACCTCCTTTGGCAAAGAGACCGGTGGAAGACGCACTGGGCTCAAATAAGGTACTGTAGGCAAAATACACCAACATTGTCGCAAGGGAAGCTTGTTTTCTGCAGATGTTCGTTTGGGGTTTTGAAGGGCATCACTCGTTCCCGTCCGGAAAAGGCGACAGAACCACAAAAGTCGTAACAACCTCAGGCGGTTTCAGTGGCAGGCAACACACCCAGTCAAGTTAGTTGAAAATACGGCAAAACTTGTTTGCTGCGCCAATGGTCTCAGGGAAGTTGTGAGCGGCATTCAAGCGAAGTACGCGGCTTCAAGTGTGGAGCAGTGGATCACCTACTCGGACCGCCAGGTGATTTTGACTCCTTTTTTTTTTCACGCTCCAAGAGCACTTATGGACTTGGCTGCGAGAATACTCGTTGAGTGTTAAGCTCGAAACTGCTTGATAGTACGGAATACTATTGGTTCAAGTCTTGCTTAAGGTTAACCTGGTTCTACGTTCGTGGTGGTGTTGATGCGATGCGTTGATGTTGCATGATGTAGCAAAAGTTAACATGGTCTTGTTGTCGCTGGTTGTCGGCCACAGAAGAAAAAGCGTCCCGCCCACATTTCACTTAGCCAGGTCACGGCAACGCTAGATATTCCCGAAGTTGAAAGCGCCGTCGCCTACTGAGCGTTTGATCAATTTTCATGGTACGCTCATGGCCCTAGCATCTGGGACCCCGCCTATCGTTGTCGTTGCCCGAGGGGACGAGAAACTGACACATGACACCGGATGGCACACCGATGGTTTGCATTTTCGCGTACGAGATGTACAAGGCCCAAGCGTCGGGGTAACCACCTGCGGTCGTCGTGTTCCATGGGACGAGAAAACCACACATAACACCGGATGGCGTGTTTTTTTCTCTTGCCCGCTTACCAGATGTACAAGGCCCTCGAGGCGGGATATCAGATGGACCTAGAATCTCTAAACGAAAACCTCGGAGAGGTTCGGGCCGAGCTAGTCTTCGCGCAACGTTTGCTTCACTTCAAGCCCCCGCTGGAAGAGCTGCGTGCCTCCTACTACCGAGATACCAAGAAGTTCTTCGAGGGCTTCGGCAACGTAAAGGTGTGCGTCAATGCTCGTCGTCGACAACCAGCAGTGCAAATGATAGCACTCGAAATAAGCATGATTGAGTGGATGTCGAACAACAAACTAAGTTTCGTTGAAAACCCTCCGATGTGACCCAACAGCCTTGGCGATACACCGTAGGGAAAGTTCGATCGCTAGGCTATGTCGACTGGGCTCCGATGACAAAGCGATGCTCCCGGTTGCCATGACGCTAGTAGGGCACAAGAAGTGCAACTCGCCGAGCCTTGGTTTCACTGCTTGTGGGCTTCTTGGAAGGAATGTCCTGTACAGGGGGGACTCCCGAGAGATCTTGGCAAGAATCAAGCTTCTGGTTGCCGCCAAAAATCTCTAAAATTGTTCTTTGTTCTTTTCTTGCTCTCGCGGTGTGGCGTCTGAAACGAATAGGTGTACCATAAAATGGCAGCCACCAAAAGCAAGTCGCTCCTTCGCGTGTACGAGAAAGCTGAGGGCATCTTCCAGCGCCTCGCCGCTCTCGTGGTGAGCTTTACTCATGTGTCTACAGTAAGGCTCTCCCCAGTTGGTTCACTGATTCGCTTGGTTCTGTCGGAAAGTAGACGAGCAGGACCTCATAGCGGCCGAAGGCATGCTATCGTCGAGAGAACGAATCGTTTCGCGTGTCTTCGGCTAACTGTTCAAGATCTACGTAGGTACCCAACACGAGCGCGTTCTTCAAGACTGTCGGATTATTTGAAAAAAAAAATGCCAGAAAGTCTATCTAAAATTCTAATGCTCGTCGCCGTCGCAAAAAGTGTCATCAGCTCTGGCCAAGGAAAACGACAGATTATCTGGTTCCACGGGATCTTTCTACCTCTCCGATGAATATCCCCCAGTCTAGTCCAAACGGTAGTCGTTCCCCTTGATGACTAGGGGCATGTCAGCCCAGACATTCATCACTCCATCGGCACTTCTGAAATCTCTTTTGGTTTGTATCCTCACGTATCGATTACATGGAGAATGTTCGTGTTCGCATTGAAACGTGAACGGGAGACGTAAAAGGGCTGGACGGTGCTGGGTCAGGTAGACTTCGACAGCTTCGTCGAATCCCACGGCGCGACGGCGCAGGAGTTCGAGGAAAACTTCAAGGCCGTAAGATTCGCAGTAGGGAAGCGGAAAAGCTGCCCGAGATAATCAAGGTAGTGCGCACAACTCCCTGGTGCAAGAAACAAGACAGATTCCTGAGCATGACCAAAACCTAATGTCCAACCCGTAGAGGCTGTTTCCAATCCATGCCTAAGGTAACAAGCGCTTTCGGTTTCGTTTCGGGAATGTTCAGGCTCTCGGCGACAGGACAGGGAGGCTTCAGTACCCCCCCCCCACCCTGTGGATTGTGGGTCCGTCGCTTGGAAACCACGTTGTAACACACGGCGAGCGTCGAGTAGATTTTGCTGTGAGGAGCCGAAAACCCTGACTCCGCGCAAAGGGGATGATCGCACCACGTTGTGTTAACACGGTCAAGCACCCTCGAGGTAGTTACACAGTAACGTTTGTAAGTGTCTCTAGAAGCCAAAGCAGAAAATAAAAGAGGTCACTCGCAGGTGTCATCCGTACGCAAGGAAGTAAGCGCAAGACGCCGAAAACCCTCAGCAGGATGCAGCGCACCCTCCATGCGACTCGCTGAATTACCTCACGGTGCTTCGCGCGTGGTGATGTGAGAGCCTAGTCCGGTGAGAACCCGACGTGCTCCGTACCGACTTTGAGGGGACGCGAGGTCAACGGTCTAACGACTACGACATGCACGACTATGAGTACCCCCCCCCCCCCCCCCCCCCCCCNGAGAGTCGCCACGGCGCAAACCGAGATTACTCATAATCATGTTTGCTTTGAATTGTTGCGCATGTCTACAGTCGCATTGATCTTCTCAAGGTTGTTCCGTTTTAGAGACGTGTGCGTAGCCTAGGGGTGTATGATTGACTCATGCACACGCGTACGCTAATCTCTCAGTTGTATCACGCAACACTTGGAAAAAAGACGTTCCTTTCTCGTAATCGGAGCGCTCAGTTTTCAACATCCGCGCTACCCGAAGTTGGTCTACAAAATCACTTGAGTGTTCTGCTCAAGAAATGGCTGAAAATCTCGAGGTTAATGCTGCCGTTGATGTGTGAGACATCGATTCTTCGCTTGGAAGACGGTTCTGTGATCGCCTTTGAGCTGGGCACAGAATGGCGCACTGTCGGCCTGAACGGCAAGGTACAGGATCGTTAATCCTCGTCTCACACGAACATGACGAAAGGTACAAAGTGCAGTGCCTTTGGTCCGGATACCGGTGTCTTCTCCCTCTCGCCCAGGTGGACTGCATCACCCTGAGCATATTTCCGCTCAAGGCCTGCATCGAGGACCAGCTGCAGCGCCTGGCGGATGCCCTCACGGTTTCTCTCAGGAACGCGGTGCTTTCGAACTTGAAGGCTGTCGATGCGTTCCTGGAAGACTCGGTGGAAAAGCTCAGCAGGCGGCCCCGCACCATCAACGAAATCGGCGAGGTGACGACATGTCTGGCATTTCTTTCGCCTGTTGATGTTTGCTTTTCTCCTGCTCGCTCACAGCAGAGCATTTAACGCATAGTCCTGGATAGACGTTGGCCGGTTTGCTCGTGTGTACTCAGTATGAATCGCTTCGAAAATTTGCATTTTGTTGTCCCCAATTTGAATTTATTCTTGTTGGAACTGCGCGATGTTCGCGATGTTCGCCCAGGCGAAACGTGACTTGAAGGAGATGGAATCCAAGAAGGACGAAATTCGACGGCTCTCGAGCAAGTGCGTGGGTCTCAAGGCTCTCCTGCTTCAGCACGCGCCCGGAAACCAGGTCAGTTTGGCGTGCACCTACATGTATCATTTTTTTTTTCCCGTTGTGCCCACGGCATATTTTCGGTACAAGGCCATATCTTAAATCACTAGAGAGCAAAGGCCTCCTAGAAAGCGAGGCTTGCGAGGGAACGTGTTGGATGTATCCGGCATTGACGCCAACGCTGTTTGGAGTCCCCAAAGGTGTGCTATATTCCACCAACCTCGTGCACAGTTTTTTGGAAGATTAGTGTATTCAACCGTGGGCTGATGCTTAACTCTCGTTACCCCGAAGGTGGACGCATCAGAGGCGATTTCTAAGATGGCCGACTTGGACGGGGAGGGGGGAAGGTGGGACGAGTTCGATATCGCGGCGGAGGCTTTCCAGGAGATGGTAGAAGAGCAGAAGAAGAGCCTGAAGGGCGTTCTCGAGGAGGAAGTCATGCAGTTAATCAGGTGGGGCGTTATTCAAGTACCGCGAGAATGGTACGGGGGCTGTGTAAACATGATATTGCGAACGAAATGGTTCACCCAAAAGGAGTTTAACATGAGTACACAAATTCTTGAAGACACGCGTTGAAACATTCCACGCCACTGGTATATGTTACGGACACGGGTAGACGCGACGTCAGCCAAACCACTTCACCAGACAAACTATTCGAGGCGCTTGATCGTATTATGAAGTATGCCACAAAACGGGCATTTATACGTTTCTCGAGGGTGCACACCCCGAACATACACATTGAGAGCCAACGTCGCGTACGCGACGACAATATGCGTTCTGTTTCCACTCACAACAGACGATCGACAATTTTGGTGCGAGGTGGCGAGCGCTGAAGCCCCAGGAGATGAAAGATTGGTCTACGGCTGAGGTGAAGCGAGTCTTCACTGCGCTGGGCGACTGGCGTGAGCAGTTCCAGGAGCACCAGAGCAAGGTGTGCGCGCGAAAAGAACTGAGGTCAAGGGTATGGAATCGAGTGATGGCCCGATTGGAATTTTGTTACCTTCACCGAACCATTGTAGACGGCGGGGGGGAGACGAAAGGCACCCATTAGTCCTTCTGAAACTTGTTCCGTCTTGACTAAAAGAGTTCCGTGAGGAGGGTAAATGGGGTGAGGGTTCACTGGCAGTCACCCCTTCAGAGAACATTGATGTTCATGTCATGGCCCGACCAGCTCTCGGGTAAAAAATCTACATAGGGTGTTAGGTTAGGTTTTGAGATACAAGAGATGAGGCGTATTTCCCTCGTAGATGAACGAGCTCACATAATTAATCAAAATAGTCAGCTGTGGGTGGGTGCTAACGGCAGCGCACGCGTTACGGGTGAAACGTCTACAACTAGGATATGTATGCTACAAAGCATGACCTTCCATCGGAAATACCGTATTTTGACACAAGCGTAAATTGGTCGCTGTCCACGCGCCTGCGCCAGGCGGAAACACTCAAGGAAAACTGCGTGTCGTTCGGAATTCCGGCGCCATGACTGGAAGACGTCGACGCCATCGAGGAAGACTTAGCGGCCACCGAGTCTAGCTGGGACCCCTACAAAGAGTACAGCTCCGAGCTGAAGGTGTGCGTGCCCTGCTGGGAATCTGCTTGGATCTTGACCAAATGAGATAATGCTGCAGAACTGAGCCTGATACCTAAACCGTTGCTGCTGCAGAACGACACAAACCCCTCGACAACCATTCTTCTGGGTGCAAAGGGGGCGGTATTCGCAGAACAGATCCCAAGTTCTGGTAAGCAAACAGTCATTGGGCGACACACCTACCATGTGTATCCAACATTCCGATTTTTGCTTAATTGCGTCTACAGACCCTGGCGGCTCAAGACTGGATCAGCTTCCGACCTAATGTCTTCGCGCTGCAAGACCTCGTCACCAAGTGGATCGAGGTCATCAAGGCCCGTCTTGCCGAGGCGCAGCGAGCGGACACGGGTACAGAGCACATCCGTCAGGCAGGTTGCCATAGTAGCACCCCGTGTTTTTCATCAGCCGCTGGGTGCACGTGGTTTGCCGCAACGTCCGTGGGAATGACTCGATTCACCGTCACGGGTCAGACCTATCTCTGTTGTATATGTCCGCGACTTGGAAGGGAGAGACTGAATATCGCTTGTATTAGAAACGCAGAAGCAAGAGAAGAGAAGAAGAAGAGTGCTTCCGGAAAACAGAGAAGCAGGGGTCACAAACACAAGAACCCCAAAATGGTATGTCTACGTTCCTATCTGCGAATATATCCGTTACTGCGGTCGATCAATACCTGTCCGTATCCAAACACACGAACACCCTCCCTGGTTTTTCACGCAAGTGGCAAACCATCCGTGGGGCATGGTTACCCCTGATCAGACCTAGGGACTCAAAACAGTAACGGTGCAAGGGAAAACCCGGCCATCCGGATCAAAAACCCTCGCCTACCCTAAACACATATAACCGTCGCTATCACGGAGGATTCCAACGGCCGCACTTCCAAGACAAGATCAAGGCAGGACAAATTGTACCGGGCACGGGGATTACGCATCTCTCGGTAGCGCTACGGGCGCTTCTAGGCTCCAACCTCGAGTGACGTGCCGGTAAATCCTTCCTGCGTGACGTACCATGATCATAAAGTCCAGTGCTAAACA